>JASDQU010439546.1:35381-46248 GCA_032191745.1 Picea mariana
CCGTGAATGGTGTATGGACGACTACAAAATGGGAAAATGGTGTTGAATATATACCCATGAGTATTGTTAATATGTAGATAAGATTAAGCCCTCTACCTCAACCCTTGGTAAAAGACGAATTCCAACTCAAAATTTGGAAAAACTTGGCACTGCGCAGACTTTGACTGGGATGGCGGCTGTCCAACATTGAAGCAACTTACACCGGAAAACCTCGAAAACAGAGAGAAACGGTGGAAAGTTTCTCCATTCACGACGAACAAGAGTGCCCTTGGCTCTCTTTCTGGACACATGGGGTGAGATTTCTACTGCGCTAATCAATTAATCAATGCTTGGAGACAGCTGCGACTCCCATACGGCACGGCATCCTATTTGGCCCATCAGTTTTTCATTTTCAAAACTGCGCTAATCAGTCAATCAATGCTTGGAGGCTGCTGCTAGTCCCATACGGCACGGCATCCTACTTGGCCTATGGGTTTTTCATTTTCAAATCCCTGTGCATAGCAACCAAACTTGTGATAAATTTAGCTTCCTAGCGTACGTTTCTCAACTGTGTCATTTACGATGAGAAAAATGGCAGCCTCTAAACACCAAACGAAGATCATCCTGATCGGGTGTATTGCCATCTTCTGTAGTTCAATTCTCGCAGGTAAGTTATCATTCCCCAACTTTTTTATCTTCTTAATTCGGTCATGAATTACGATAGATAGTTATTCAAAGTTTAACTTCGACAAGTTATCTCCATTAAGCCAATTATAATTCAATTCGTTGTGCAGACGCTGATAAAATAGGAGTGAACAACGGCATGGACGGAGACAATCTGCCATCTGCAGACCAGGTGGTGACTTTGATGAAGAACAACAACATTGGGAAATATCGGATTTTCCAAGCAAACGGAGATACTCTGAAAGCTTTTGCGAATTCCGGGATCGATGTAATTGTGGGAGTCGAAAACTCCAGATTGCAGGCGATATCCTCCAGCCAGGACGCAGCGAACGGCTGGGTTAACGACAATATTCGCACCTTCTATCCCGCCACCAATATCAAATACATTGCAGTGGGAAACGAGGTTTTGCCCAGTACGCAGTACGTATCGTATCTTGTTCCTGCCATGATGAACATTCAAACCGCCCTTCAGAATGCCAATCTGCAGAATAACATCAAGGTCTCCACCGCCCACGCCACGACTGTTATAGGCAACTCCTTCCCGCCGTCCAAGGGTGCCTTCAGAGATGACGTGAAGGACACCATGAGCTCTATGCTCAAATTCCTGTCAGATAACGGGGCTCCTTTCATGGCCAATGTCTATCCATACTTCAGCTATATTGCTGACAGAAACGACAATTCTCTGGACTACGCTCTGTTTAAGTCCACATCTACGGTGGTGCAAGATGGAGATCGGAGCTATAGCAATTTGTTTGATGCCATGGTTGATACTCTATTCTCAGCGATGGAAGCCTTGGGATTTTCCAATGTTCCGATCATCATTACGGAAAGCGGATGGCCTTCTGCGGGCGAGGATGTGGCCACAGTTGAGAATGCTCAGGCTTATAACAATAATCTCATTCAACACATATTATCGAATGCAGGGACACCTAAGAGGCCGGGAACGAGCATAGAGACCTATATCTTCGCTCTTTTCAACGAGAACAATAAGCCTGGGGCTGAGACGGAGCGTCACTTTGGGCTCTTTAACGCTGATCAAACTCCTGTATACTCTGTCAACTTTTCTCTATGACTGATTTACCTGTCAATCTCGGCACCGTGTCGATGTCGAGAAGCCCTACTTATCTCTATGCAGAATGCAGTAAAAGTAGGATACTACACATAAAATCTTCCTTCTAAATGGAATGGAATGGCTTCAAATTTGTGTTTGAAAGTAAATATATGAAGGGTTGAGTAGTCGACTAAATCTACGAATATTTATGTAGATGCATTAAAAGTGGTTTTCCAAATTAATTACGTCTAAAGGTGTATATTTATTGAAGATGGGCACAATTAATGATCTTTTAATTTTAAATTATAATCTGAGGGTTACACATTAAGAAGATGTCCGTATATTCTTAGTCATCCTCCAAAATCAACGAGTCAGATTTATTGTTGATAACTTTCTTGCATTTATGAATGCATCAGTTAACCTGTTTACTTTTTAACATTTACCTAATCATATTAAGAAATCATTTAAATTAAGTGTAACATCATATGATTGCACTCCTTCAACTTCATTCTTGGAAATTACACGTATTAGACAAGCCACATTTCCATGCTATCACAAATTTAATCAACTGTCCGTCTGTTTCCTCTACCTTAAATTTCCTTAACTGTAAGCCTTTCTACGTTCACCAACCACTAGTTAGCGATGTGCTAATTGATATAAAGATATTCTAATCTTCAAATCTTCAAATAAAGATGATGCCCATACATCACTAAGTCGTTGTTTCAATTTGGTTAGCGATTGTCCATTTTTGTTCAAGGTGATGGGGCATGTGGGTAAGAACTAAATTTCATTACGAAAAGGGAGTGAGAAACTATGAGTATTCAAGTATGTGAAATTATATTTCTAAAAGGATGAGTAAATTAAAAGTTTAAGAAATAATAAAAATAAGTCATAAATGTTCATGATGAGTAATTAATTGGGATAGCCTTTTAAAAATTAATATTTAAGAGTTAAGTTTCTCTATACTTTTGGAAACCAATATAATTATGACTAGATATGTTCCATTTAATTTATTTAAATAAAACATTGTGTTTTATGAATAGGTAACATGAGTAAACTTATGAAAATGCCTTGGCCACTTTTCATGATACCAACTTTGTACACCTAATTTAGCATAAATTGTATGTGTTATTTATTGTACATAATAACACTCACATAGCACACGAAATATATATCCTCGTTTTACAATATGATCACATTATATTTATGCATTATGGATTGGTAATGGACGGGTTTACGGACTCGATCCATGGTATAGGGACAAAGATTCAGGATTTAATTATTGTTTCGATGGTTAATTGATTGTGCATTGGGCCTTAGACCATCATGCAGATCATATATAAGGAATTTTTGGCATACACATAGGATATGGGCATCATTTCAACATTTTGACACATAGATGGGCCTTAGAGTTTTGGTTGTGGTTTTGGTGTTATGTACTACATAATAACAATTATAAATCACTAACAACAAAATTATACTTACATTAGTAAAATTGAGGGAAAATATATATTAGTATAATAATACTATAAGAAGAATTCACATAACAATTATAAATCACTAATAACTATGTTTAGTAAGCTATATTGATGATAGGAATATCATCAAAGAGAATACCACATTCACATTACACACATACATAGTTGGTCGTAATCAAGTTGATATATATTCTTATTGCAATATAGTGTATGATATAATTCAAGTTCTTACCTAATTGCATTTTCCTTTATAATCACGAGTCGGGCAGGGATAATTTTAAGGATGGAAATTTATTTTAAAATGTAGAAACCTTGGTGAATCTTACTAATCCTTCATATGCCAACTATAAATGATTGGCGATATTTTTGTAAAAATATTCAAATTTCTAAGGATTTTATATAGCTTTTATAAAATTTTAGCGATTTTTAAGGTAAAATAATTTTATCATATAGAATTTGGGCGAATCAATTTTAAAAAAGAGAATCTCATTTTTGGAAAAACCATGGAAAATTAGCCCATGAGCGAAATTTAGCCCCTAAAATCATCCCTAAGATTCACGACCTATTATAATTACATTATCAAAATCTCAATTATGTACCATTTAGGTCCATAGTTTTCCCTAGAAATGCACATGAATACACAATTCAACATTCACTAATGCATATAATCCATGTGCTAACTAAGTAATTTTACAACCATTATGTTAAAAATACACATAGATTAAGGGGTGTGAGGGGATTTTACTTTGAGCACTAATCTCAACTCCACATTATTTCAACCTAAAATATAATTTATCCCTAGCCACCTGTGGTTCAACATTATATGGGTCTAAAGTGAAAAATACCTAAAACCATGCTTAAGTATTTATGCTACAATTTAAAGAGATGAATAGGTTAGTGTGTAAGTGATACTTAAAATTGAAACATTAAAACTATACACATAAGTCAAAGTCAACATGTAACGAAAATGGTAACTTAAGTATTATATAGGCTTAGAACAAGAGTCTAAGTTGTTCATAGTGGCTAAATTAGTCATCTAAAATTTGGACCCAACTACATTTTAATAGAAAAACTCATTTGAAAACTCAGAATACAAGTTAGATATATAATATTTTGGATAAAATTTGAAAGGATGAATTGGCATGCTCCAAGGCCAACTACATTTGGAGATATCTAGAAAAATATCTCTTGTAACTCAATCCAAGGGGATGTGTTGGTGTGCATGATCGGTTTCCATCTGATGGAGTGCGATACTTTATTCTTGACTTGTGAGATTAACTAGAAAGTGGTGAATCAATTCATTGTTGAGATATATTTGTGAAAGTGAGAAAGCCTTCCTTTTGAGTCCCTATCATTGAAATAACATGTATTAGGTAGTCAAAATAGATGTTAAATTTTATAAGTTGTGGCACATTTTGTAAAATGTCAACGAGTTGGTTGAGATCGTGCTAAATGTTGCTATCTGTTAAGTGCATAAATTTTCTAATTTTTTGTTGTACTATAATTATAATGTGGTGGTGGGGTAGTTGAAACTATTGACATAGATGATCACATTATATCGATACATCCTCAACTGTATTATCTTACCAAAATTATGTATCTCTAAGACAATTCTTGATTATATTTCTAGAAAAAGAAAAATCATAGTGTTGATTGGTCATGGAACATTAATTTACATAGATACAGTAAGTCTAAAATTTTATCAATCAACTATTATTACAAAATAGTTCCATAACCTTCACAATAAGCGTTTATACCAAAGAGAGAAGAGTAGGATTCTAAAATTGATACATTTTTCTACCATAACTCTAAAAGCATACAGACTAGACAATTATTGATTAGACAGACGTTGACTAAGGTGTTGTTTCCTTAAGGGTTTATACATGAAAAATGAGACTATTTTTCTCTTGTCTCAGATTCCCAATGTTCAAGGCTTGTTATGGTTAGCATTGGTGCCATGTTTCAAGAAACACACTACTACATATGACCAAATTTTCCATGGTTTTTGTGTTTCTATTGCCACACATATCCATTGCACTTTCCATGAAGCCAAAAAATATTTTTCATGGAACTTTTTACGTCGCTATATCCACGCACTAAGATTATTCGTGGAAACAACTACGAAATCATGTCGCCACGTGTCATCATCCTAAATATTTTATGTTAAATTGTTTTGTTCACATCGTCATAATTACGACAAACTATCGTCAATAGATTGACAAACATACGTCAGAAAAATGGAATACCATAACAAATATTTTACTTCTTGCCATGAACGTTTGTTTCTATACGGACACAAGTTCGTGGCAAGGAGAAGAAATGTATACCTTCTTGCGACAAACATGTGTCACTATAGCGACGACAACATGTGGCAATAGAGATGAAGTCTTGTGGTAGAGTAGAAAACCCACCAATGGCTTGCGATGCAGATGCCATACTTGCGACTAACATACGTCATTATAACGACGAATTCTGTAGGATTAAAAAAAAAACAAATTGACAGTTTTCTAGTCTCTGAAAACAATGATATGCTACAGAAGTCCCCATCTTCATGATCCACATAAGCCTTATTATTGTACCTAATGAAGAATATGATTTATTGTTGATTCGTGCAAAAATTTGATGTCTAGCACCAATCCCTTATCCTACTTCAAGGATAGAGCCTTTTAAGGAGGGACAATAGTGGTTGATACGAGGCACTTACGGGCACATGATACCAACAAAAGTACCTACTAGTTGTCATATTACAACACATGAAAACTCCAATGTGAGATCTACTAGTAACGTTGTGGGAGGTATCATTTCTGGTCTAAATTGACCAGCTAAGAGGGCACCTGAAGACTTATATCCATGATCATTATGCTTCACAGGATTCATCTTCATCTCCGTGTTGCATCACCTTTAGTGACTTGATTCCTTCATCACACATATTTTCTATGCAACCTTTCTGGAAGATCCAAAACAAAGATTTGACATGACATTTGATAGTCTAAAATGGAAGCATGGGGCATTAGTTATATAGCATCATTGTGGCATGATGCATAATTTACTTGGCATACATTGTCAAGATACATGAGGAATTGTCATTTGTGTTCTAGAGGAAGTTCCAACCAGCATCAGTTCATGATGAAGACGTGGACAGTAAAAAATGCTCCATTCATGGAGTCCTATCTTTCCATGATGACATAGTATAACCAACATCTCCACCATATTTTTTTGGCCCTCCAAAATGATATTCTCAGCAAAATTGTAGTGCCCTAGACTAGATGGATGATAAACCTAGGATTTCCCTAAATTAAGGCATATTCTTAGCAAACTAGAGGGTATATTGAACGGTGAAACAATTAACTTATTTGTGGTAGCTTATGGTTGGATTGTTGGGCAGATTGTACAAGAAGTGATACTCCTCCAACACTTGCACCAAAACAAAAACTAAGAGATGAATGTGGGGTTGCATTATGAACAGAGTTAAGGTTAGAAACAAATGAGATCTAGACCATTATGTTTGAGATAAACAAAACCTCCTTGGTATCTCTTCTATATCTGAGGCTTATGAGCAACAAACACATCATTTTACATTCAGTTTTATGAACTTTCTCTTTCTAGATTTTGATATTTTATGACAGCTGGGAATGAATGTCACCTACAACATCATTGGTTCAGACCTAAACACACTCAAAATAGACACTCTGAGAGTATATTCTGGTCTCTTCTTTGCCATTGTGTCTTTGGTACAATCAAGGATTTTTTGAAGATTCGGGTTGTCACTTTGTACCTATTGACAACATGCAACAAATGAACTAATGTTGAATTATGCATGATTGTGCCATGGAAATAACAATATAACTTTGATGGAGCATTGAGACTAAGATGACATTTTCACTAAGTTTTCATTAGCAAGTTATGCAAGTTGTTAGGTCGTTGTCATGACTGATCAAACATTCACATCTCTACCATAGATGTATGCATGGATACTTATTTTCCTCACCTCGTCTTGAATGCTTGATTATTTATGGAGTATTTATGGGCTTTATCGTTGCAATGTTAGTCCTCTCCAACTCAATTTATGAACAAAACATTGACTGCGGTCATGAAGTTGTTTATAATTTCAAGAAGTCAATGTTTTGTTTCAAACCATAATGTATCACTTTGTATCCATGTAAGGGATACATAAAGGGGATATGAAGAAATTTATTGTTGTTTCTCTTCATGATTCTCTTTTCTCAAGAAGTAAGTGACATTTTATTGGGCATGAATTTTGACTTGAGTGTATTCTCTTCCTCAATATGGAATAGTTTCGGCCTCCTCGAGTGTAATCAACATCTCGATTAGGGTTCTTTCAGAAGTATCGGGCATTTTTGAACACGTACGAGGGAGATATGTGCCTAAACATGATTTTCCAACAGTGATATACCATGTCATCTCCTCAACACATGAATCATATCAATCGTAGAGCATCATTGTAGTAGACTTAGGAAACAAGGAATGGTAGAGCACCCTTCTGCAACAAGACACATGTGGCAGTAGTACGCTAGACTTGCCTCACAATGGAGATAGGGGACGCAAGTATTGGAGAAGACTAGAGGAAAAAGGAAATGTATTATCTTATATATACTTGACCTTCACCATAAAGTAATGTATCACATGGAGGTTTTGAAGAGAGTTTTGGAGTTACATTTGTGGGCCTATAATGTAGGCTTCATCGCACACTTTTGGGTATGTGCTCACACATGAAGAACACTTCATACATTAGAATTTAGGAGGCACAATGCTTGGTGTATGAAGTATCCCTTGATGAAGTACATTGGATTTTGAATTGGCCTTGTGAGCTCCTTTACATAATACATATTTGAGGGCCCCTTGTTGAACAAGAATTGGATGCAGTGGCATCATTGGGAGATTTATTATTGGCTGATAGTGGGGGTTTTGGTGTAACAACCCTAGTTGAATAAATGTTTAAGGATTATTAAGTAAAAATTAATTAGGGGATTAATTGTCTTAACATGGTATTAATTAAACAAGATTGGTATAAAGATACTAATTAAATATTTATTGATTAATTAATGGTTGCAATTTGATTAATTAATTGATTAATTAATTACATGTTACATTCATTGACATGGGTATTAAATTAATAGGGATAATAAATTATAAGTTAATTTGTTAAAACTTACGTACATGGAAAGGGATAAGATATTAATTATGAGGGGATAAGGTAATAAATGGGTAGGTAAGGAAGTAAATGAAAGGCAGGGCGGTGAAGGAGGAATATGAGGGGAGGAGATTTATGGAGGAGGATTACCATTCTACAGGAAAATTTTGGGGGAGGTCTCTCTTGGATTGCACAGAGGAGAGTTGAGTTCTATAGTCGGATTGGATCAGTACAGGCACCAGTTTGCTAGAGGTTTTGGGTGTGGGGGCCAGGATATCCATATGATATCCTGGAGCTAGGAAGTTGTCCTAGTTGGCAGGGTGGAACAAGGTTTTGGGTAGTGTTTACACAGTTCAACAACGGTCAACAAGGCAAGTGGAAGGTGGAGGGTTAGCATCAGACCAAGGTATTTTAAAATTATGTATTTATTTTATTCTGTTATAAAATTGTATTATTTGTTGATCAATTTAAAATGCGTATGTGCTCAATTAAAAGGAATTATTGAATTTTACTATTTTGTTTGTAGAATTAATGGATGTTAAATTTATATGGTCATTACACATGGTATCAGAGCTTTTGTTTGAAATCTGGGCCTGAGGGCCAAAGCTCCAAGCTCGACCTCCAATCCCACCTAACCTGCAAACCAAAAGCACTATTATTTTGATTATATATAAACAAATCTAAATATATATAAACAATACGAATTGAAAATGTAAAAACAAATTTACCAAAGTAAAACAAGTGAATTATGAATACTACTAGGGTTGTTACAAGGTTAAAGTTTAGGAGAAGCGGCACAATCTCACTGAATATCCCTCCATAAGAAATGAAATCCATTAGAAACGTTTCAATTCACGAAATAATAGCTAGCGAAGCTAAAATTTAAGATAATCCGCACAATGGCATGGAAAACACCCATTGCTAGGAAATATTCAATGGAGAAATCTAGTAGAGCTGTTGCATTTCATAAAATAGCAGTTATCTAGGATAAAGTTTAAGAGAAATGGCATTGTTTAGAAACATCTCTCCACATGAAATTTTAAGTACAAACTTGGATTTAACAGCTATCGAGGCTAAGCTTTACAAAAATGATGCATTTAGGGAAACAATCCCTTACCAAGGAAAGAGACTTCAACTACTTCTAATCAATTGGTTATGAACAGAAATGGAAAGAAAGGAAAACATGGCAATTCATGTATTTTTCATTATATATTATATAAAAAAATAAATCTTGTAGAAATATTTTCAACATGAAATAGATAATTAAATTGAATTTTAATAGCGAAGGGTTGAATATCAAATTTTGAAACACGTAAAATATAATTGTATATTTTAGCATAATACGAATCCAAAACAGCAAACAAATATATTTAACAATAAAAACTTTGTTCAATGTATATTAACAAAGCCAATCTCTCATTGAAAGACGCATCACCCGCCCCGAGTTGTATAGCACCACACTACTCTGCCCATAACTAAATGCGCAAATATCAGTCATGAGCTATATTCTGCGTACTAGGCATCTTGGCATGGTGCGATTGCATTTATATTCATAATAATCTATATAAATGTTCATTGGATCGTGCCAAACTGAGGCATCTCAAGGAATTCGCATGGTTTTTCCTCGTCTTAAATGGTAGAAACCTATGTGATTTAGGGGATTTGCTTATCACATGGATTTATAGAAACTAGAAAGATGGGAAGGGACCGAGGAGGTGTAAATGATTAATTGGAGGATAACAATGTCAGCATTGTGGGCCACAGCACTGACAAGTTCATACACTGGGTTCTGCCAGCAGCACACTTGATTCTCCATTACGTCCATATTGTGAACTCTGGCCTGGCCCAAATCACCTTGTCTTCAACTACCGTTGGACTACTTTGGAACGATGTATTCCTGATGTCTACAAGGATTTTGTGAATAAATCAATTATATTGTACATATCTATATCGTAATACAGTATAGCCATTACAAGTAATACAAACAAAGAAAAAAAAAACCGATCCCTTTGCCTCGTCGCGTTGCCCACCTTGAGCAATAATAAATTTAGATAATTCTCCGATAAATAAGAACGATAACATGATTGATTCGCGCGAAGATGAAGCCCATTACACTTTGTTTCGTGTACACATTTCCCACCCCTGCCGAAGTATTCTATGTGGGTGATGAGATTTATTTGAATCATTTTTTCTACAAACTGTATAGGATTAGGGTTCTCCCAATCGGCAAAGTCTAGTGCTAGCTTCATGAACAAATTGATGGCCAGAAACATTTTCTATTCTCTTTATCCGAGCGAATGGGTTTTCTTGAAGGAAGAAAGACAGGACAACGCAAACAAAACAATAATGAAAAAATGGTAAGCAAATCTGTACAGAATTCTGAGGCAAAAAAAAACACTTGATGAGATTGAGAATAGAAAGGGTTCTTTATTCTCGTAAAGGAGAACATGATTAAGACAAGACAGACACACAGAGAAGAGATCTAAGAAAGAGCATATTAGTAGTAAACACTAACAACCTTAT
>JASDQU010439546.1:76289-89918 GCA_032191745.1 Picea mariana
AGTGGCATGGGCATCTTACACAACCCATAGTGACTTTATCTTCTACTGAGGCAAAGTATGTTGCAACAACAACAGTCGCATGTCAAGTTATATGGATGAGAAGAATCTTGAATGAATTATTGAATGAGTAGAATGATGCAACTCAGATTGTCCGTGATAATAAATCTGCCATTGCACTGTCAAAGAATCACGTTTTTCACAAGCAGAGTAAGCACATTGATATGAGGTATCATTTCATTCGAGAGATGGTAAATGGTAAAGAAATTTATGTTCAGTTTTGCAGGTCTCAAGAACAATTTGCAAACATATTTACAAAGCCTTTGGGAAATGAATTGTTTAAAATTCATAGAGATAATATTGGGGTCTGTAAGTTGTAATGCATTGTTAATAACAATCTTGTATTGCATGTTACTGTTTGTTTTGTTTTGAAACGATTAAGACAGAGTCTGTTAGATAATAATCATTTGTCTTAATTGCTCAAGCGATGGCCACCTTAACCTTTGCAGGCCATGAGACACCATCACCACCTTAATTAAATTCTTTCGAAGATAGAAGGGTCAATTTTTGTTCTTAGGGAATTTATGTTAGCGTATATATAAATACCTGAAACATATTGTAATTACAGAGCTTGAAAGCATATTAAATGAATTTTTTTTATTTCTTGTATTCAGAGGTGTTCTCTCTGTTGATATGCTATTTTATTTATTGAGTCCGTAAACTCTTTCGATTTATATCTTATCCTTAAGAATTTCTCACATCGTTCTTTGTTGGTGTGCACGTGGAGTTGGAGCGCACGGAGTTGGACTACGCAGATTTTATTTGTTGGACCGTGCAGAGTTTATTTGTTTGCGTCGGGTGTTTGTATGAGCTGAAACTTGAACTTTGATTTGTCTCCATTTTTCACAACAATCTTATTTTTTAAAACTAAGCTTTATCTATCAAAATGGAAGCCAATGAAAGCATAAGTATTTTTGTATCCAGAATTAAAGATCTAAGTGATAAGTTGGGTGATATTGGTGAAAATGTTTCCAGTTGTGATTTAGTAGGTATCACTTTGAAAGGTTTAGTGCAAGATTATAAATTCTTTATTTCAACACTCCCAACGCTTGGAATTATTCTTCAAGAGGAAGAAAGAATGATAAATTATGATTCAGATTTGGCATTGATTGCAAGAGGTAAAAGATCATATAGAGGTAAACCGCGGGACAAGCACAGAGGCAAGTTTCAAGCAAAGTAGAAAGGTATGGCACACCATGATTCTTATGTTAAGAGAAATATTGAATGTGAATATTGTGGCAAACCCAGACATCTTGCTAAAGATTGTTATAGAAGAAAGATTCATGAGTCCAATCAAACATATAAAAGGCATAATGGAAATTTTGTGCATAATGACACTTCAGTCAATGATGGATTTAAAAATCTTAAGTTGTTTATTTCTGAAGCTCATTGTTTGTTGAAACGGATGATGAGAATGCATGGTTCATAGATTCTGGTGCATCGACCCATATGTCCTGTCATAAAGAATGGTATGATGAATATTATGAGAACATTGATGGAAAACACATTTATTTAGGAGATAACAGATCACATAAATTTCAGGGCTATGGAGTAACAAGTGTGAAACTACCTATTGGACAATTGAGATAGATTCATGATGTGATGTATGTTCATGGTATTAAAAATAATTTAATATCTGTTTCAAATATCACTGATAATAATTTCAAAGTGAAATTTGGTAAGTTAAGGTGTGTTGTAAAAGATGTCTAGGATCACTACAGGATCGTTTCCACAGGTACCAGAGTTGGTGGATTGTATAAGTTCAATGTGACAATGAACTGTCATGTTGCATTGGAATCCACAACCATGTCAACAAAAGAGTTATGGCACCACAGGTATGGGCACCTCAATTACAATGATTTGATGTTATTACAAAGAAAAACAATGGTAGAAGGTCTTCCCATTATGAAGAATGATCATTTTCAATGTGAAGCATGTGCACTTGGTAAGCAACATAGAGAGGAGTGTCCCATACATACAAAGAAAAGACAAATTGATACACTTGAATTAATTCATAGTGATGCATCCAGACCTATGCAAACTAGGTCACTTGGTGGTGCTTCGTGTTATCACATATATTTGTCAAGGGTAGCAGGTTGTCCAAGTTYGYGGCTTGCACAAGGAATGTCAAATCGCAACATGGCACCAGAGTCGAGAATTCACGGTTTCACGAATCAAAGGTTTTAGCATGGAGCATGGTGCAAGTTTGTGAAGTGCGAAATCATGAAGCGCCCAGGAATTGGGCCCATGATCATAGCCCGTGATCATATGGAAAGTGAGGCCATAAAGAAGGGTAAGCGCCTATTGAGCGGTTGGTGACTAGGGTTTTCGAGGAAGTAATAGTGGTCGTCAAATTCAAATAAAGTATGACTGTCGATCTGAATAAGGCCACTTCACAATTTCGGGCATCAAGATATTTGGAATCAAGTGAACTGGAGACTCTCGAAAGACAAAATCCTGAAGCACCTTTGGATATGAGCCCCAGGTCATGGCCCAAGGTTGCATGCAGGATGGAGCGATGGAGAGGACCTACGCCAAAGGTCGAAAGCACCCGTATTGGTCACATAAAAAGATTTTCATGGCCTCGAGGCACCGAGATTGACTAGAAGAAGTCATGGGAACCGCCTGGAACATTCATGGGTGTTAGGCCCCATCCTGATCTCAATGAAGGTAGTTAATGGAAATGAGGGAGGTGGTTGAAACCTTGTCTCACCCCATAAATGGAAAACAGGTTGAAGACGACCGTGAGTGCAGATTGACAATCAGAAGTTTCCTTCTGGATAGATTTTCCTGCAAAACTCATAACTGAGGCAAGCTCACGTCTGACATGAGAAGGCATGCATAGTTTGATAGAGCAGGCACTGAATGAAAAATTTAAATGTGTAGAGGTCTGATCATGCTCCCGATGGTTGCAGCATTTTTGAGTATATATAGATAGTTTTAGTATTTTGTTAAAGGGGGAATGGTTGAGCTAGTCTCCCTGCTATTGTAATATTTTGATGAAGAACACTGGTTCTCTGGTTATGTATTTATTTTTGAGACATCTTGGTTAATCTAAGTCATCTTTATTTCTCCATATTATTTGTCTTCGATACTGAGAGAGTTCATGAATGACTGATTCACATGAATTGTTGTAACTGTATTATGATGAATGTTTAATTATAGTGTTGTTATAATTTCTTTCAGTTTCTTTGAGATTTGAATTCAAGAGAATCTTGTGTTTAAGTTTTTCCTCCTTAGGTTGTTGGAAGACCTAATGTCCACGACATACCTCTACACTCTCCTCACCAAATTCTTCCCTCTATTCACCCTTACTCCAACTTACTGACTGAAGTTGATTCCAGACCTCAATTGATTGTGCATGCTAGTCCAGATTTCTGAGTCAGAACGTTATTATCATTGAGTCTTCTCCATTTGACCTCTTAAAACTCATTTAGATTTACTGTATAAACTGATGGGTATTAGGCTTACCTTCTATGCAATCTAAGGGTGGCTTCTAGTGCTAACACTTCGTGCTTTATTATTTTTGTTGATGATAGATCTAGGTATACTTAGGTCTACTTCATAAGGAGAAAAAGTGATGTATTTGAGTATTTTAAGGAATTCATAACAATGGCTGGAAAAAGACATGAAAATGTATTAAAATTATCAGATCTGATCAGGGTGGTGAATATACATGGAGCATTTAAAAGTTATTGTAAATTTAATGGGGTCCAACAACAATTTACAGTACCTCATACACCTCAGCAAAATGGTGTCCCTGAGAGAAGGAACAAAATATCGGTAGAGTGTGCTCGCAGTATTCTTCAAGGTAAAAACATTTCTAATGGTTTTTGGGCAGAAACCATTAATACTATTGTTTATTTAAAAAATCGAAGTCCAACTAAGAAATTAGATTTTCAAACTCCTTTTGAGGTTTTTCATGATTATAAACCTGATGTCATTCACTTAAGAGTGTTTGGATTCATTTCCTTTGCACATATTCCTAAGGAAGAGAGAAGAAAACTTGATGCAAAATCAATCAAGTGTGTTTTTATTGGGTATTGTACTTATAAAAAAGCATACAAATTGTTTGATGTCAGTTCACATAAATTGTTTGGAAGTAGAGATGTGGTCTTTCATGAGAATGCAGATAGAGGTGATATAATGAATGATGTTGATGCTTGGAATATTTCTAATGATAACGATGATCATGTCAAAATAGATGCAATGGTTAAACAGGAACAGGAATAGGTATAGGTTCAAGAACAAAATGAAAGCAGTATGGACACTTCAAGTAGTCATGATACATGAAGTGGAGAAGATTCACCATAGAGCAGGAGAAGAGATGAAAGCAGTGAAGGACCAAGGAGGTCATCATGACAAACTCAACCACCTATAAGGTATAGAGATTATGCATTGATGTCCCATGTAATGAATGTTGCAGAACCTGTAAACTATGAACAAGATAAAAAACATCAAGAGTGTAGAAATGTTATGAATGAAGAATATGATTCTCTTATTAAAAATAAAACATGGGAATTAGTTGAACTACCTAAAAAAAAGTCCCTATTGGAAACAAATGGTGGTATAAATCTAAATTTAAAGCAGATGGTAGCATTGATAAATATAGGGCAAGATTAGTTGCAAAAGAATATTCACAAAAGGAGTGAATTGATTACAATGATACTTTTGCACCAACAACTAAATTAAATACAATTAGAGCATTGATTGCCTTAGCTACAAAACATAAATGGAAAATACATCATTTAAATGTCAAAACTGCTTTTCTGAATGGTTATTTAAAGGAAGAGGTTTATTTGGTTCAACCTGAAGGGTTTGTCAAGCAGGGACGAGAGTATCTAGTCTATAGGTTAAGGAAAGACTTATATGGTTTGAAATAGGCACCAAGATCATGGTATGTAAAGATTGATTCATTTTTTTATCAAAAAGGATTTGTGAAAAGAAAGAGTGATTTTAACTTGTATATTAAGAAAGATGAATATGGAAATGTTGCTTTAATATCTTTATATGAGGATGATCTCATTATTACAGGCAGTGCACACAAGTTAATTAATGAGATTAAAAGTCAATTGTCTCAATAATTTGAGATGAAATACCTTGGTGAATTGGATTATTTTTTAGGACTTGAATTCTAGAGGGAGCCTGGTAAGACACTCATTACACAAAGAAAATACACAAAAGAAATTATTAAAAATTTCCATATGAATGAATGTAAAGCAATGTCAAATACGTTAGTACAGAATGCAAAGTTATACATTGATGATGGAACTAAAGGGGCATATGGTACATTATATCATGAGTTGGTGGGAAGTTTGAACTACCTCACCACTACCAGACCTAGCATTGCATACTCAATCAACATCCTTAGTCAGTTCATGGCTAATCCTTCTAAAATCCACTGGAAAGCTACAAAGAAAGTCCTCTGATACTTGAAAGGGGAAATAAATTTTGGTATTATGTATACTGATGAATCTAATGTTGAACTGATAGTTTTTTCTAATTCAGATTGGGAAGGAAATACTAATGACAGAAGATCTACATCAGACTATGCATTTCATATAGGATCAGGGGTTGTGTCATGGAGTAGCAAGAAACAACCAATTGCTTCTTTGTCATAAAAAAAATCTGAGTATAAATCCTTGACCAGTGCTACCTATGAAGTTGTTTTCTTGCGAAGAATTCTTGCAGATGTTGAAGAGGAAAAAATGGTCCAACATGCATCAATTGTGATAATCAAAGTGCTATCAAATTGGCACACAATCCAATATATCATGCAAGATCAAAATACATTGAGATACAACACCACTTCATGAGAGAGAAGATTGAATCAAAGGAAATTGGTTTGATTTTTTATAATACAAATGATAATGTGGCTGATATATTTACCAAATCGCTTGGAAAACTCAAGTTTGGAGTTCTTAGGATTCTGTTCTTGGTTTGTTGGTGAGTATTACAACTATATATGTAATGGATTTTTCCTCAGTGAATACAAGTTTGATGTGTGAGCTTCGTCTCACTTGAACTGTGTGAAGATTATTCCGCTCTATTATTTCTCTGAATTTAATTATTTTGATCTTTTTTCTCTATAGTTTAGTTTTTTCTTTGTCATTTTAATGATGTTGACATAGAATAATCATGACCACATGTCACATTATTCTCTCCACATATAAATGGTGTAGGTAAAGAATAATTATGGATGGTGTGAGCATAGAATAATCATGGACACATGGACAAGTGTCTGTTTGGATGGTGCATCCTCTACTTAAGTTTGGATGGTGGGAAAATGCAGCTCCACTCCTTGGCTTAGTCATTTCAGTTTACTTTCATTTCAAATTGATTTCATAACCTCTCCATGGCTATGGATATATGTTTTCATATCCAATGTGCTATCAGTTGTTGGATCACTGCATATACAACCTATTGTATCATTGTATTGCTTGATCGCTAATGCATATCGAACCTATATGTTTGCATATCCAATGTGATATCGATTGTTAGATCATTATATATCCAACCTTGTGTATCATTGTATCGCTAGATCACTAATGCATATAGAACATGTTGGATCATTATTGCATATCAAAACTATTGGATACAAAAATTGTTGTAAAAATTAGAACCAGTGGATCCCTGGATTGTTGTATCCTTGAATTGTTGCATATCAAATCTGTTGTATCATTGAACCCTTGGATTGTTATATCACTTATTTTATAGGATTTCTAAATCGATGTATGGTAATATCCAAGACATGATAATTTTTTAATATATATAGGATGATAATTGTTTCACTAATTTGGAAGCTTCAACTTCAACCCTTAACTTGGACTCCTAGATATATGTTACACCGTTGTCATTTTTAGAAATGTTTAGGGATTTATTTGGAAGATTTAATGTTTTAATACAAGTTGTCATCTTTATTGTATTATTGTTTTAATATATTTATTGCAAAGGAATGTGAGCTCACTCATTCTCTCGTATTCTCTAGTTCTTTGTATTCTGGGAGGTTTGAAACACTATTAATATTGGATGAAACTCATTATGTGGTATTCTATAGTCCTTTGTATTTTAATAGGTCTGAAAAATTTTCGGGTGTCAGTAAGAACATGGTAGACAAAAAAATGGCAACGGGGTGAACACGAACACACTGACACATGATTGTGTGTGCATTCTTAGGAACACACTTGTGTTCCTACTAAGACTAGATCAGTAACCCTTTAACCACTATCAAGGATGCCAACTTAGCTCCTAGTGTTACAGAGAAAATATCACCAATTGACTAACAAGATCTCCTTAGGATATTCCTATTGATCCTAGAAAAACAGTGGGATAGAATTCTAATGGTTTCATGTAGATTCAAGAAAATTTGTTTCCTTTTAACCAAGAAGGCAGATGGACATACCTTTAAACTAATGGTTTTCCTCGCATGTCCAACTGATTCAACTAGCGATATCCAACTCTAGTTCATACAATCTACTTCTTGCACACGAGGAGACAAACAACTACCAATCCATTATTCTTCTAGTGTTAGGAAATTAAAACTTACTATATCTATTATGATCTATTCAATATGAGGCTAGATCCAAACATTTGCAAATGGAATAAAAACATTCATGGGGGAAAAACAATGATCTATTAATAAGTAAGAGAGAAACACATCAATGCAATTACCTCAAGCTATAGATGCACTCTTCCTTTCCTCTTTCTCCTTGCTCCTTCTGAGCTTCTCAACCAAGCTAGGCAACCTGACTGTAATTGATGTAGATGGAGAAGCACCTCTGAATTTTGGAAGCATATATCTATAAATGATTCTTCCTCCCTCATTCTCAAGAATTTTCTTCTTAATATAGGTTCTTGGAAGAGACTTGGGAGAATTTGTAGATATTCTAGAGACCAATGGAGACTTGAATGTTGCAAGTTACAAGGTTAATGCCAGGATAAACTAACTCATCACTTGCTTATCTATTCTAAAATTTACAAATATAGAAGGTATACGAGGGTGTCGCTTGTTTTAGGTTGATGAAAATCAACATGTTACTATTTGTCCCATAGATGGACAACAACATCGTTAAAAAACTATCTAAATCTTGATTTGAAGGATATGTTTTGGCTTGCATATTATGTTATGTTCCTTCTGACAATGTAGGGTGGAAATTAAGGCTATAATAAATTCCCCCTAATGTGTGAGGTGAGGAAAGGAATGGATGGCCAAAACACATTACAATAAAATAGTATTAATAAGAGGCAGTGTGAGGAGAGAGAAAAGAGKTCCAAATATAAATGAGTACTTGCAAGAAAACACCAAGGATAAAGACATGTATATACCATCCCCAAGGTAGACATACTCAAACTCTAACAAGTATCAAATCTTGGCCACTAAAAATAATACACTGCAGATCCATGACATGAAATGCAAGACCATAGCCATGAAKAAATACATAGTGGATCCATGTCATCAAGGAGATCATAGCGACAAGAAAATACAATGTGGATCTATGTCATAACATATACATCAGGAAGATAACAAGAATAGAGGAGAGTGCCCACAAAGTMTTTAAAGSACTCATATGTAAGTGATATACTCCATCACAACTTGGGAGGGGGTGCTATGAAGGACGAATGTGCCCCAAACACAAGATATTTTCCCCAAACCCCAATGGTGTGATTATACAACATGCAAATAGATGAAATAATTTTGAAAATGGTAGAAACCATTTGATTACCGATCATTGATGTATACTATTAATAGATGGGAGGGGACCCACAAATGATGAAAACGGACCCCAAGGTACCTAGTAAAATTTAACAAGTGTGAATAGAGGATCTGATGCCAAAGAACCATGGAATCGGTTGATCATGGATCAATGATGTAAACCCACTAACGATCGCAAAGATGCCTACCACTAAGGACTACAAGCTCCAATGTACTTGTTGGTTTTGTAACATCGAGTTCTATTGAGCACATTGTATATAAACTTATTCTTTGAGGACACTTGCGAGAAAGTGATCCGATTATGAGACATTATGATTATGTTTTTATTATGAGTTATATTATGATGTCATTGTGTTTATATGTTAAATTCTAGATGTATGTATGTATCGATAGGTATTATTGATGAGTTTCCCTAAGTGTTCATGATACATGATAGGTTGATGATGTTGATGGCATCAACACACTTCCTTGGACTCCGGATTGAGTGAGGGAGTGGACTTGTAATTGGTTTTAGTTTTGAGTATTAATTTACATGTATATATGATGATTTTGGTATGGATTTTATGTATATGTATTATTGACAATATTCTTGTTAGTGGATGAAGGCTTGGAGATGCTTGCTAATCCAAATCACATGAGTAAATGGGTTATGCACATAAACCATACAATTGAGAGAGAGGTGTGGAAATGTCCCTGCTACAACCTACTAGCAGTCCTGCCATGAACTAGACTGTAGGTTAACAATTACCTAGTTTGATAGGTCCACGATGTTGTGAGGGCACACTAAAACAATCACTCAAGAAGAATTCTAAGGGGTGAGTAATAAGGCAGATTCTTTATTCCTTAGACAACGCTTAGTCTCTCACAAGGTCTACCAAGTGGAGCGTTGACTCGAAGTGTCAGACAAACTTCTAAAACTAGTCAAAGATGAGTGGCACCCTTGGAACATTGAGGTGCGTCTTGAAGGGCACGTTGCATAATAAAATGGTGAGTCAATAAAATATAGATGACCTAGAAAATATAATGACATGTTTAGACCTTGTTAGAACATAATATTAATTAATCATTAAATTATAAGCTAAGAAATATAAAAAGAGTCTAAGCCTAAGTCTAAGTCTAAGTCTAAAAAAGGGACTAAATTAAATATTAAACAATTTAAGGGAATTGAGATATAATCAAAATCTAAGAAAATAGGGAATAAGAATTAAAAGTTAGGTAGATGCACACATGTGCATGAAAATAATAAAACATATTTATAAATAAAAAGAAAATAAAACATGAGAGAATAGGTTCTTCACATAGAGGAACATATTGAGTCAATCTACAACTAAGCCTAACAAAAATAAGACTCTTAATCCAACTCAAACTAAAATCTAGTTACGAGACACAAAGTAAATGAGAGATTGGGGAATGTGAGGGAAAATGGCATTTTAAATAAAATAAAAGAGAAATTACATGTACAACTTGGGGTGAGTGTGACACATGTAGTGGGTGAATAATCCTTTAATTAAATGATTAAAAATTAATCATTTGTGCATGAGGACATGTGTCATTGAGAATTTTTCTATAAAAGAAATGATAGAAAGAGAGAGATGACCTGACTTTTGTTAGTACTGTTATGCTACCAAATTTTTTCTTTACTAAGTTTTGCTTGTGAGAGTTGGGTTCCAAAGATTGAAAGGAGTGGAAACTCTTCCTTGAGAGACAAGTTTTAGTGCTATTGTTTTTGGTTTTCATGTGTGGCCCTTTTTTTGAATGTAGAATTTTGATTAATCTTAGAAAGGTTGCATAGTTGTGCAACCTTAGAAGATGGGAGAGCGACTAATTATGTATACTGTAAGATTGATTTAGAACCTATTAAGAAAGGTTATTAATACTTTTGGTGAAATTTTTATATGTTTTTAACAATAGATATAAATCTTCAAAATGGTGAGAGTTGAATCTGTGGCACTAATAAACAAAAAAAAAAAATAGTCACCTCATATTATTCGCTTAAGTCAACCTTCAAAGACTCTCTGTCTTCTAATTTTAACAGGAAAATTCAATTCTCTACAGTATTGAATCAAAAAAGAACTTGAATAATTCTCTTTCATTAAAAATTTATTCCTCGGCAGTGCGTGAAAGAACTAAAATAAATTCTCATTAAAAATCAATCATAACATAATCAAATAAAAACTTGAATAATTTATTTTCATTAAATTTTAATTCTCAACAGAGCGTAAAAGATCTAAAGTAAATTTCTCATTAAAAATTCAATTCAAAACAATATCGATATCCTTAAAAGAACTTGACTAATATCTTTTCGTTAAATTTAAATTTTCAACAGTGTGTAAAAGAACTTAAAAAAATTTCTCATAAAATTTAAATTTGTAAAAGTATCGAATCACATAAAAGAACTTGAACAATTTCCATTAAATCATCATTGCCCATGCCTTCCATATACAATTTACTATTTTATTTAGCAAAAAAATGACTACAATGAATGAAATATTGTATATCGAAATGATGAATAATTGATGATATTAAAATGAAAACTTGTGGAGTGTCTAATTCATTGCTGCCAATCCCAAGACTTCATCGATACTTCCCATCCAATGCTAGGGGTACTGTTCTTCCTCCATAGCCCCCAATCCAGACTCCAATATACTAGCATAAATTAAATTCGATATTACTACTAAATGTTATATTTACACTAACATCAAAAGATTGTGTATCGCTTTTTAGAAATTTAAAGAAAATATTCTAATCCACCATTTTATAAATAGTAAGTAACGACCCACCGATAATCTTCAAAATAATTATTCAATAAGAAGTAACAAGTAAATCTATTCAACTTTCTTATCATTCACATAGAATTAAATTGACATCATTAACTAAAGCAATTTATTCCAAATTCAAATGCAAAATGAACTAATCAATTGTTATTGTCTAACACTAAGTTTCAAAGAGTTCCATCTAAAGATGCCCAAGGCAAGGATCAACATCTCAGTAACTTGCATCATCTCATCTCTTGCTATTGACTAAATTGATATTCGTCCACAATATTACAGAAGCCCTACTATGGTTTTCGTTTAGTCTAAATAGAGTTTGTGCTTTTGTGCATTTTATATACATATTTTTTTTATCATAAGTGCAAGTTTTCAATTATTATCAATAATTTTTTTACTTCGAAAACAACTGTAAGATCAATAAAGTTATTCAAGTTATCGTTGATAATATATTTATTAAATGTTAAGAAGTCGTTTATATGTATTTACTAGTAGAATCCCAAAATATTAACTTAATAGATAATGCAATGATAACAACATTAATAGAAATTTATTATCGGTCTTAAATATGGATTATGACACTAGATTAATAGTATACGTATTATGGACACAATAGTTGAATTTCTCATTCAACATTATTAAAAATATTTACGGGAATCGTAAACAACCAACATAATTCCTTTTCCTTCCTGGTTAATATACATAATACAATATATATTATATTTTATGGTTGAGACTAAGTTGGCTTAATTAATTTTTTCGGTGTTCAAGGAAAAACTTAGTCCCAAATTAGAAAAGATAAGCAGTACTTGTGGAAATCCTTGTAGCCACTCTCTCTAATGAAAACATCCATAATTAATAATCAACGCAATTAATCAAAGGCTTCTGACATCTGTTAACAACAAGATTGTGTGGCAGCGTAGTCCTTGCCAATGAGGTTAGAAAGCAAATTGTGGAAAATGGGATTGAATTGTAAATGACGGAAGTGTTCGATGCAAAATGTATATCACGGAAATGTTGTGTGAAACATGTATATCAAGGAACATGGGGCATAAGTAAATGATGCTTGGCATGTAGAGCACCATTTATTTTTTGATAGTATATAACAAACTAAAAATTTGTTCATAGTGGAAGAACAAATTTGGAAATTTAAATGCATTTTCCATATAGACTAGTGAAAGATAAAAATGTGTGAAGACATAAATTTAAAAGGAGATAAGAAAACAATTTTATTTGAAATATGTAAAAAAATAAAAGTTTGTTACATACGACTGGAAATTTTGAAATGTATATCACAGAAATGTTGTGTGCAGCATGTATATTAGGGAACATGGGGCATAAGTAAATGACGCTTGGCATGTAGAGCACCATTTATTTTGAAATATATAAAAAAATAAAAGTCTGTTACATATAAAAATTTAAATGCATTTGTCATACAGACCTGTGAAAGATAAAAATGTATGAAGACATAAATTTAAAAGGAAATAAGAAAACAATTTTATTTGAAATATGTCAAAAAATAAAAGTTTGTTACATACTACTGGAAATTTTGAAATATACAAAAGATCAAAGTCTGTTACATATAAATCGAAATTTCAATGCGTTTGTCATGTAGACTGGGATTGGGGATCCTGTGGACCATTAGAGAAATATGTACAAGAAACAGGACTTTAGAAAAAAGATAGAGTGCAATACCTGAAAAATAAAATAAAATTGAAAGGTATAAGTGTTTGGCTACACATCTCTATTTAAAAAAGTGGAATAATTGGATTGATAAACAAAGAAGGATGTGATCAGTAGACTTACAGTGAGGGTACATATGAGCTCTTTATCTATTTTCTCGTGGCTTCCGTTTCATTGATGTCGCTGACGGATGCAGTTTCAATGATGTCGTCGACGACTGCTGGAATCTTAGAAACTACCTGTTGCCTTTCATTAGCGTCTACTTCAATTCCCTTTTGAGCCATTCTTCAATGTAGGTTCTCATTGGGGCGACATTGATCTCATTCCGGATTTTTATGTTGAAAATATCATTTTCTAATTCTCGGAAGTCGATAGAAAGATTATACAGAGCCTGATGAATTTCCTCAT
>JASDQU010439547.1:31160-41272 GCA_032191745.1 Picea mariana
ATAGTTCCTCGTTATCTTATGAAAAAGTGAACTTAGGAACTAATGAAAATCCTCAGTGCATTAATCTAGGGTTGGGATGTTTTCAACAAGAAAAAGCTGCATTTATTAAATTGTTCAAAGAATTTAAAGATGTCTTTGCATGGATGTATGATGACCTTAAAACTTTCGACCCTAACATCATATAGCATGTCATCCCGATGAAGCCCCAAACCTTACCCTTTCAACAAAAACTAAGGAAAATGCACCCCAAGCTCGAACCGACCGTTCAAAAAGAATTGAATAAGCTCCTAAATGCTAAGATAATTTTTCCTGTTAGACACACTCAGTGGGTTTCTAACCTTGTCCCAGTCCGGAAGAAAAGTGGAGAAATCCAACTCTGTGTCGATTTCCGAAACCTTAATAGAGCATCTTATAAAGACAATTATCTCGTCCCGCCCATGGAATAGATCCTTCAACAAGTATCTGGTTCTGAGAGGCTATCCTTACTGGATGGTTTCTCAGGATACAACCAAGTCCTGATGTCTCCACCAGACCAACTTAAAACTACCTTCCGTACTCCGTGGGGCACTTATGCTTATCGAAAAATGCCTTTTGGATTGATTAATGTTGGAGCCACTTTCTAGAGAGCAATGGACATTGCTTTCTGAGGCTTAATCAATCAGTCCGTCGTATTTTACTTAGATGATGTGACTATATTTTCCAAAAACAAAAACGATCATCTAGCTCACTTACGAGCCGTCCTACTGCGATGTCACAAATACGACATTTCCTTGAATCCCCAAAAATCCATCTTTGCAGTAGAACAGGGTAAACTCTTAGGATTCATTGTGTCTAGTGAAGGAATGATTATCGACCCCGAAAGGACTCAAGTCATCGCGAAACTTCCACCTCCTACATCCAAAAAATCTATGCAGTCTTTCTTAGGCCAGATTAACTTCGTGAGAAGATTCGTCCCCAGTTTCTCCGAAATGGTCAGGCCTTTACATAATTTGATTAAGAAAGACACCCAATATCACTGGGGACCCCTAGAAAGTCAAGCTTTTAATGCAATAAAGAAGGCCATAATAGACGCTCCATCTCTTATGAGCCCGGATTTTTCTCAAGACTTTACACTCTACACTTTTGCTTCTGACCGTTCCTATGCCGCCATCCTAACCCAAAAGAATGCCGAAAACAATAAAGTAACCATTGCCTTTATGAGCTCTTCTTTCAAAGGCGCTGAGCTTAATTATCCAGCGGTAGATCGGCAAGCCTATGCTATTTTCAAAGCAGTTAAGCACTTCCGGTCCTATCTTTTGAAGTCTAGGACGAAATTCATTGTCCCCTACCTAGCCATAAGGAACCTGTTAGTACATAAGGAACTAGGTGAAAAGAGGGCCAACTGGGTCACCTCCTTGCAGGAGTATGACTTAGAAATCACCCCAGATCAGATAGTGAGAGGCCAAGGGTTATGCAATTTAGTTGCTGATTCAGCAGCAGGACAGCAAGAAGAAAGCGATACGTCAAACCCATGACAAAGCGATCAAAGTTTAATCTGTTGCGCACAAAACTCTGTCAGTCCTTGGTATGGCGATATAAGATTCTATCTTGAACATGGGTCATCCCCCCGTCACCTTGACCCCACTAAAAGAAGAGCGTTGAGATTAAAGTCTGCCTCCTTTCATCTGGTTAATGGTATCCTGTTACGCCAAAATTTTGACGGCGTACTGATGCGTTGTCTTGAAAAAGATGAAGCATAAAAAGTCTTGCTAGAGTTGCATGCAGAAGAAGCTGGTGGTCATTTTGGTGGTGACACCACTGCCCATAAGGTTTTAAGAGCCATTTATTACTGGCCCACACTTTTTAGAGACGCCCATGCCTTGTATCGTAAATGTATCATTTGTCAGAAAGCATCAGGGTCGTTACAAAAACCAGCCTTTCCTTTGCAGCCCGTTTTGGTAGATTCTCCTTTTCAGCAGTGGGGCCTTGATATCATAGGTACGATCAAACCCCCATCCTTGCAACAACACAAGTTTATTGTGATATCCACAGATTACTTTACCCGATGGTCTGAAGCTGCTGCGTTAAGAACTGTCAACACCAGTCAGATAATTGCCTTTCTAAATTCGAATATTATCACTCATTTCGGTATCCCTGACTGTTTAGTATTCGATAATGCTTCTTACTTTTCCTCTCTTGAGATGAGCGTGTTCGCTTTGGAAAAGGGAATTGAATTGAAGTATTCTGCTAGCTATTACCCTCAGGGCAACGGATTAGCAGAATCAACAAACAAGAACTTGATCAAAATCATCAAGAGAGTGGTGGTTGAAAATCACAAGAATTGGCACAATGCACTGCTAAACACGCTATGGGATGATAGGGTAATACCAAAATATGCTGTAGGTAACTCCCCCTTTTTTCTCGTTTATGGCAGAGAAGCAATTCTGCCACCTCACATTCTTCTTCCTTCGCTACAGTTGTCATAGAAAATCCAAGAAGAAGATTGTCCCCCTTTGGAAAACCGAATTAACGCTTTGATGAAGCTGGAAGAGGTAAAAGCCCAAGCTAAACGTAAGTTAGATCAGCATCAACTATTGGTTAAAAGCTGGTTCGATTCTAACTCTGCTTCTGATAGGAATTTTGAAGTAGGCAACCTCGTCCTGAAATGGGATAAACCACATGAGGGAAAGGGAGAACACACAAAATTTCAAAATTTATGGCTTGGACCGTTTTTAATTGCTGAAAAGTTGGGTCCTAGTTCTTTTCGATTGTAGAATCTTGAGGTTCAGCTTGACACCTATCCGGTGAATGGCCAAGCCTTGAAAAGATACTTTGCTTGATGACAACCCTTGTATATTATGTACATATTTTTCTTTTGTTTGCTTTTTCGTTTGCCTTTTTGTTTTTGATTTTTCTTCGAATTTATCAGTTTGTGTTTTCTTTCAAATACACATACCTGTACACTGAGCTATGCAGACAAGGACAATAGAAAATTCCTTCACTGAAATAACTGCTAAGAAAATTCGTACAAACATCAATGGTATATTTCTGAAATTTATATTTATGTTGGAAAAAGTCTGTTGTTTGAAAGAAGATGACTGATTGAAATCTCTGAGTAAAGCTTGTCATGATCATCTATTATCTTTTTACGCTGTCCCTATTCCTCAAAGGAATGACTCGAAAGATGTCTCCCTGCCTTAGGAAGTTGTTTTTGTAAATGAAACATCTCTGGATCTAAATAAAGGACAGTTCTAAAAAAAAAACTATGATGAGGTCTGAAAAAATATGTTAAATATCATGATTTTCAGTGTCACCCCGCTCAACTATATATCTTTGAAAAAACAAAACAAAATAAATCATAAATAAGAGCTGTGGGAAGTGCTTGTAAACCCGTCGGGATGCTGAACAGGTCTGCTGGCAGCGGGTAAATGCATGCATGACGCCAAGACAACTTCGCCGGGGTACTGAACAGGCCCACTGACAGTGAAGCAATGTCGGGTATATGAAAATTGGCAAATAAGAATCCTCTTTAATGTCCTTTATTCTAATCCATAACTTCTTGGCAGGATACAGATGTCAGAGTGGGTTAAATGGAAACCCTGTCGAGGCTATGGATGCCTGCTGGCAGCAGTGACTCTGTCAACAATATTGGAGATTTTATCTTTAATATCGTGACTTGCTGGTCTTAAGACTGTTATCAGTTTTCATCTTTTGAAACACTACTGGAATAGTTGGTTAATGATGATGTTTATACGATTTTCTAGTTGTTATTTTGAGTTGGAATTATCTTTGCTGTCCTAATCTGAATTTGTTCCTTTTGGCAGAGATAACTGCTTCTACTAGTGTGTCGCCATTGTTGGCATCCAATTCACATTTTTCCATTGTCTTATAAGCTGCCTACACCAATGTTTTGCAAACATCATTTTTTCGTCGCAATTTTCAAATAAACGACACTTTTATTTTTGCAACATTTGCACACTTACTTTCATTTTGTTTTCATGACTGTAAGTGTGAAAACCTTGATCTTTTCGAATCATTATTTGAACTGTCGTTATCCTTCTTATTGATATGCCCATTGCGCTTACATTTCACTTATCATTATGTAGTTGGCAAAACCTTTTTGATCTGTACTCATTGGACATTCTTGGATTGATTGTGTGACTTTGTCTCATTAAGTTTGTGATGCATTGGCAATTGGATTTATATGTTCTTTGATTTGATTTACTTGACCATTGGTTTCATAAAAACATATAAGTGTTATGTTAAACCCTTGATGTATTTCATTTGATATGACACCTAGTTCAAAATGCATTGGCGCATGGGTTAAACTCTTGATATGAATTGTTACAACGCATTGCCACATGGTCAAAACATTGGTATTGGTTTCGTTTTGTATGTTGGTGTTTAAAACTATGGCATAACTTTGATTGTGCGCGTTGGTTTATACACCTACCATTGATTTCATTGGTCGGGCAAGTGACATGATTTTTGAATTATACAATAGTGGGTTGAACAACTATAAGCGCCGACGGTTGTACATTGGCAATAACTATTATGCATGGCAGCAATAAGCTCCACCACCTTCGCACGATGTCATTTATGCCTATCCCTTATCCCCGTTTCACCTCTGTTAGCTTGGGTAACCCTTCGTGCATTCTGTTCCTATGTGTGCTATGATCCAAACATTGGACTTACCGTGTGCTCGGCTCCATGGCACCAGTGGTGCAAATCGAGTCGAACGGTAGCCAAGCCTTGCTACTATTCGACAATGCCCGGAAAGACTTGGAGGATAACGGTTGGCTCACCTTTGTACAACGATTCGAGGGTTTTAATTTATTTGTTGCACAACAGTTCGCCCTGACTTTTGATGGCTGTATAGCCAAGGTGGGTGACATTTAGTTGGAGATTAATGAGGAATTTGTTAGTTCTGCTACAGAGTTACCAGCCACGGGCCATCGTTGGTTCAAAAATTCAAAAGTGGAAGAGGTGCCATGAACACTACTGTTCGTCTCGCGAAAGGTCACATATTGTGACAGAGGTATGCCCATATCCATGCTTAAACCACGATGGCATGACCTTTTGATAGTAGACAAACAATTCGTGACTTGTGAGGGTCGATATGGACTCGTTTTTCTCTACCACCTGCGTTTGTTAATGAATTTTATAGGGTATCCATTGAATATGACCTTCTACTTCCAGCATAGCCTGTACAAAATGTCAAAAAGGTTTAAAAGGGAGAAGGCCGATAGTATCCTGTTCCACCATGGACTAATTAAACTTATCATTGTTCATCACTTAAGTCTCCACGGTGATAGCTGGCGAGGTTTTATCGCTCAAAATGGTTTTGATGATACAAACCCTGTCCAGATTGACAAGCCTGTGGTTAATGAAGCTAAGGTCAGGCCACCCGTGCCCTTCCATGTCCTACTGCCCTCTCCTAAGCCTTCGGTCGACCCTGATATTGACTTACCTGATGTTATAACTGACAAGGCCGAGGCTATAAAAAAGCCTGTGAGCAAAAAGGTTAGAGGTAACCCCACTGTTGATGGCAAAGGAAAAAATAATGCTCAGCTTATCTCGAGAATGGCTAGAAATAAGCCTAAACCTAGTGTTGAGCAGGAGCCCATAGTCCTTAGTGAGGATTCAGACTCTGACATAGAACGCTTCCTAGCTAGTGAGTACCCTTACTCACAGGGTCTGTGCTCCGAGCCACCTTATGACTTCGTTTCGAATCTCCCCCCTTGCCTAAGAAACAATCCCAGTTACCTAGGAATCAAACTACCTAACGAAACCCTCGGCAATTTAACCAAACCCTCACTTGCTTTTTCGAAGCCCGGACAGTCGTCTTGTGACGAATGTGATTTATGGTTGGAATGATACTATATAGACGTTCCCCTACTTTAATTGAAAATCCAATCATTGGAAAATCAAGTTGCAGTATTGACCGGCCAAAGGGATAAACTTCAAGCAAATGATAGGATGCAGAAAACTACTGGTTCCATCGTTTTCAAGAATGTTGAATCGGCCACAGCCGTTGTCAACTCCAAATTGTCATGATCAAGCTGTCTGCTCGTCATACAGGTATGAATTTTTGATATCATTTTCGTTTTGTGAATTCCTCGGATTAATATAATGATGTGAGTTTGATTTTCGAATAGCTCTGTCTATCCTTTGAAACGACTCTGTCATAATGACATTCATCTTGTACATTGTTTTCGCTTTTTCTAAAAATGAATGAAATTTCGATTTGGATACACAATTTGCTCATACCCAGTTTAGCCACAGATAGATTTTCATCGGATTTGATTCGTTTGTCTGTTAAGTTAACGGAATCAATGGTTTCATTTCGATTGGGTTTGTTTGTATCTAATATGAACAGGAAGTTATCATGCTAAATTTAGATTACAATCATGTTTTGATTTGATTTCGTTATGGTTAGATTATATCGGCTCTAATTTAGTTTGTATGTTGTGATTTTGGAACGACTTCGTGAGTTTGAATTGATGTCATGCAATCTCTTAAATCAGGAATACAACTCTGTTTGATCTTGATTTGGAAAGAATGACTCTGTTTTTCATGAAAACAATATTCTCATTTACGCCTGTGCAAATGATATCCACGCCCGAATCATGGAGCGGTTTTGATTCACGACAACTATGTTAAACCCCAGCTATTTGATTCACTTGATTGGATTGCTGTGTATATTCAGTTAGTATGATCGATTTTATGAGTTGTATTCGTATACAAAATAGACTTGATTGCAACTCTGTTAATTTTAATTTTCAAAACGAGTTTGTTAACTCAGATCGACTTATGTCATTTCTGTCAAATTCGTATGAGGAAATTCGGGTGATAGTCGTTTCAAAATGAATTCAAGAAATGATTTTGTGAATGATTTTGTCTACCCCAATTTGCAATAACAAATGATCGAACAACTCTTACGAACCCTGTTGTCAACTAATTGACCCTATTATGATTTCGTTTGTGAACATTTACGCGCCAATTTTGATTTAATTCGCTCATGGCATGGATCGTTTGTTATGTCAATACAGTTATGTCGATTTGAAAATGATCTTGTTTGGATTCGATCGTGTTTCCTGTTGATGAGGCAGCATAACAATTGCCTATGATTTGTTTTAATTGTATCGATTTCAATTTGATATGAAACGATATCATTACTATTCATCACGATTCCGTTCACCCGATTATGTGGCAACAAACGAAACATAGTATATGCTTCTCTGTAGTCATTTGATTTTAGTTTTGTTTTGATCTTGAATTAGTATAACAATCTCGATTTGAATGATTCGTTTGTCTTTGAAATAGCTATTAGATACTTGTTATTAGTTGAATTTAATTTTTGAATGATTTGAATCAATTTTAATGCGGATTCTATGTCTGATTTAGACCAGCTACAGAATCGCAAGATTCTGTAGCTAGTCTATAGATTTAGATTTTTGTTATTTTCTTTAACAAAATATCCTCCTAACTTGTTCATTTTTTACCCTTTTCAGGTACATCCGAATTGCATTGGACATGTTGGACAGTCTAGGAGATATTTGTGTGTTTTATTTTTATTTTAGGTTCCTAGTTTAGTCAGACTTGGGATATCTTCCCAGATTTTATGTAAACAGTTTTGATAACTTCCATAGGGATGTTTTACCCTGTGGAAGGTCTTTAAATACTTATTATTTTTCGTAATAAGGGCATCCTCACTTGTGGGAGAACCAGGCTATGGATTTCTAATACAAACAGAGATAGGAGTTGATGTTTTGCTACAACCTTCGCTTTCATAATATCAATCTTTTGTTTCAAGTTTATGCATGTGATTTGCAGTTGATTATAGACTACTTTAGCTATCATAGTCTATTGCATAATGATATGATTTAATTAATGTGTTATCCCTATCTGATTTCTTTCATTACTTTAAAAAATACAACAATTACTTTATTCAGTTAATGAATGACAGATTTCTCTTCTTCATCAATTGAATTATTTTGTATAAGTCTTTGCATAAAGATTTATCTAACGATGAAGATTTATAAATCATAAGATTGTTGTAGATTTTTATGTCTTGTTTGTCCTGTAATCATACTTGAAGAGCACTGCAGCTCTCGTTTACGAGAAGCTCCTGGATAATTCGGTGCGGGTTTCCTCCCTCCGATCAGCTGAGAGAATCATCATACATAGGACAAACCTGGAGCGTTTCTCTAGGTCAGTTTGTGATTTATTTTTGTTAATTTGTTTAGTATAATTTAAGTAGTTAGATATATGTTTAGTTAGATGAGTACTTAGAATTAGTGTATTAGTTGTTTAGTTTAGTTAGTTTTTGTTTTATTTCTGTTCATAAAATTATAAAATCAACAAAAATATCTTTCTCTGTCTTAGGGCAGAATATAAATGAGTTTTTTCAGGTTTTATTTAAATCTGTAAATTGTAGATATTGTACATTTTGTGAATAAGATTTATTTATGTTAGCAGTTAATTAGTTAGAGTTAGTATATTAGTAGTTAGTAAATTGTATATATATAGTTTTAGTTAGATTAGTTTATTAGTTTGTTTTAGTAGTTAGTTTTAGTTAGATTAGTTAGTTTAGAGTAGTTTTCTTTTTTGTTTTCTTAGGACCTTAGATCGGCTAACGGAGCTGCTAAACCCGTCAGGGTGGTTCATCCCAAACGGCTTGGGTTATTAGACAACCCCGGACCGGTTCCACTCTTCCAGTTGACGGACGATCAATTTTTCCCGTCAACAAGCGTGAAAATGCCCTTAAAGTATTGCAATACAACTCAACTTATGGACAAAATTATACATCAATACATGGTGCAATAATGGTATATACACAACAATTAAAAATGCACAATTGAAATGAGATAACCATAGAAGTATGACTTGTAATTCTTAGGACTTGTTTTACAAATACAAAGCTAGTTTCTTTGCTTCTATCTAACTCTATTCTTTATTTTCCAATATTGTGGGAGCCCCAATTTTTTTTCCCTTAGCTCAATCTTATGATTTATACACAAGTGTGTAATGTTGTTGGAATACTGAGAGGTGGGTGAATCGGTATTACAAAATTATCATAATTTTCTTTTACCACAATTTCCTTTTTAATCAAATTGTTTTATTTACCAAGAGTTAATCATGCAATTCACAATACACAGAGATTTAACGTGGAAACATGGGAGAAAACCACAAAAAATTCTTTAAAATATTGGTAAGCACCAACTTACAACATACACCAATATGCAATAATATTTTGAAGGCACCAACCTGCAGAGGACACTAATCCCCTTGCTGAGCACCAAGCCAATGGGCACCAACCTACATAATTATTTTTCACAGATAGGAGACACCAATCTCCTTCCTTGCTCCACCCTGCCATCCTCAAAAGATTTGTAATTCATAGTTTGATTTAGAATACCTCTCCAACATGCTTCATCCTCTGTGTCATCAAACCTCATATCATCTTCATTGCTTCCACACTTTCATATGGATCTCAGAGCCTCTATTCTTCTCCCACTTTATACACACTCACACTTTAAAAAAAAATGTTTCTTTGCAATTTATGGACCCCAATTCTTCAATAATTTGTCCTCATAATACAAACTGTGCTTGTGAGGTCAGATTTAGATCTTCATAAAAAAACGGGCTCGAAATAATTCAAAATTGCATCTGTCTAATGCACAAGCTTGCTTACAGTTCTCAATCGCTCAACAATTATCCAATTTGGATTCTATATCAATCTCATCCATTGATCTCATTATGTCCACACAACATAACTATAATGCACAATAATTGTTTGATCACTCCTAGATAAATCACAATCGTTAGATATGGTCCTTGGGCCACATTTGATCTCAGTCGTTGATCTATTCTCGTGTTCACCGGGTCATCGGGCTATCGGACCCTAGGACCTTCACCTTTTCATCCATGTGGACCATTCACGGTTTTACACGTGTCACTGACCTGACCATCCTTCTTCATATACCTTGCGTAAGCTGGTTAGGCGGGACCCATGTAGATCTACGGTTGTCATCGTATCTCATTCATGCATTGACCAATGGTCCATATTGCTCATTTTTCTTGAGATAACACTTTTCCCGAGGAAGGATATTCTTCTATACCCTTCTCAT
>JASDQU010439547.1:48312-61552 GCA_032191745.1 Picea mariana
CCATGAACATAAGACCTCCTTCAATTTATTCACCACTTTCAGAAGATACGTAGTCGTTCTCTTTGGAATAGATATTCTTCTTTTTCTTCTGGAAGTATTTGTTCCTTTGAGTTTTACCCTCTATTCTCTATTTAGTGTTAAAATCATCCTTATCTTTGTTGTCCATGTTTTTATTATGAGATAATTTGGCAACAAAGTGCCCTACTTCACCACAATTAAAACATTTGAAAGGAAGATTATATTTATATTTTCTGGTTCCTCTTTGGAGCCTTCTCACAAAGTTGGCTTCTTCTACATCAAAATCATCATTGGATTTGTCACTTGATATTTCTTTTTTTCTACTTGTCTTCTTTGAGGATTTGAATGCTACTTCTCTTTTAGGTACTTCTTGTCATATTTGCATCTCATAGGCTATAAGAATTCCATGTAATTCATCCATTGTTAATTTGTCCAGATATTTTCTGTCTTCAAGAATTGAAACCTTAGGATTGAATCTCATAGGAAGTGACCTGAGTACTTTTTGCACAATGAATTGCTTATCAATCATTTCCCCCAAACCTATGATGATGTTTACAATTTCATCCACATGTAAAAATGTATGCTACAATGTTTTCTTTATCATTCATATTTAGGCTTTCAAATTGACGCCTATGAGTTTGTAGCTTTTCTTGCTTGACTTTATCATCTCCTTCGTGAGTATTATATAGTTTATCCCACATCTCCTTTGCTGATTTACAATACATAACTTTGGCGAATTCTGATTTTGATAACCCTTCTAGAATTGCATTCATGATTTTTGCATTGCTTTCATCAAGCTTCTTTGCACCTATATCAAAAAGTGGATTTGTTGGGGTTTCATAACCATTCTTGACTGATTCCTAGACATCATACCCTAGTGACTAAAAATACACTCTTATTATGATTTTCTAGAAGGCATAATATTTTCCATCAAATTATGGAGATTTGCTTAGAGATAATATTTATTGTTTATCCATGCGACTTGTTGGGATCTACCTTCCAGTGGTTAGGTTGTTGTTGAAGGAACCTACTCTGATAACAATTGTTAGAGTACTGAGAGGGGGGTGAATAAGTATTACACAATTGTAATTAATTTTTCTTACCATAATTTTCTTTTTAATCAAAATGTGTTATTTACCAACAATTAATCATGCAATTCACAATACATAGAGATTTAACGTGGAAACCCAAATGAGAGAAAACCATAAAAAAATCTTTATAAAATTTGTAAGCACAAACTTACAATAGACACCAATCTGTAATAATATTTTGCAGGAACCAACCTACAAGGGACACCAATCCCCTTGCTGAGCACCAACTCAGCCAATGGGCACCAACCCATAGAATTATTGTTCACATGCACCAACTTTTAGGAGACACCAATCTCCTTCCTTGCTCCATCTTGCCACCCTGAAAAGATTTGTAATTCATAGTTTTCTTCAAAAGACCTCTCCAACATGCTTCATCCTCTATTTCATCAAACCTCATATCATCTTCATTGCTTCTACACTTTCATATGGACCTCAGAGCCTCTATTCTTCTCCCACTTCACACATGCTCACACTTTCAAAGCGATTGTTGCTTTGCAATTTATAGACCCCAATTCTTCAATAATTTGTCCTCATGATAAAAACCGTGCTTGTGAGGTCATCTTTAGATATTCATAAAAAATCGGTCTTAAAATCCTTCAAAATTCCTTCCCTATCTAACACATGGGCTTGCTTACAATTCTCAATCACTCAACAAACGTCTGATTTAGATCCCAGATTGATCTCACCCGTTGATCTCATTATGTCCATATAACATAACTACAATGCACAGTAACCATCCAATCACTCCTAGATAAATAATAATTGTCATATCTGGTCCTTGGGCCACGTTTAATCTCAGCCATTGATCTGTTCTCGTGTTCAATGGGTCATCGGGCTATCAAACCCCTGAGCCTTCACATTTTCATCCACGTGGACCATTAACACTTTTACATGTGTCACTAATGTGACCACCCTTCTTCATATACCTCATGTAAGCTGGTTAGGTGGGACCCATGTAGATCTACAATTTTCATCGCATCTCGTTCGTGTGCCGACCAACAGTCTAGATTGGTAATTTTTATTGAGATAACAATTTTCTCGAAATAACACTTTTCTCGAGTAAGGGAATATTCTTCGATACCCTTCTCATTGGAGATGTAAAACTTCCCCATGTCAGTGTTTCATGGAAACCTGCACAGGAGACCTAGTTAAAGCACACACAAATAAATCTTATCAAGAAAAGGAAGAGAGATACACAATGAAGAATGAGAATCAAAGCATATTATGATCTAATCAATGAGTGAGTGATCTTTACTCATATAGGAAATGACATCCTATAATTAGGAATGCATGCATAATAGTGATGGTCTAAGATTAGAAAGTCTAAAAGAACTAGTCAGTTAACTCCCACTGAACTAGTGTGTCGAAAACAAAAATTTCTCCAACACCCCCCCTGAACATCACTATGGAGTAAAAAATGAGTCCTGACTACTAGGCCATATTAGGTACTCATCTACAATGAAACTAATGAACACTAAATAAAAGTGAGGAAAGAGAGAAAACCACGTGGGAACAAACCCCCCCCTCAAAAGATAATGTATGAAAAGAAGAAAATGACAGTTGCTAGGAAACTGTGTTTTTCACTGTAAGACGATCCCACAAAGTCTGAAACTTATGCTCACTAAAAGTCTTCGTGAAGATGTAGAAATATTTATGAATCCGATGAATTCCTTTGGCAACCTATTAGGCCTTGTACCTCTTGATCCCGTGGACCCATCTACACCTAAAAATATTCTGTTCTGGTGGAAGTGGAACCAGATTCCAAGTCTGGTTCTGTAGGAGTGAGTCATACTCCTTCTGCATGGCTTCTTGCCATAATGGATTTCCCACAACCCTATTGTAGTTTCGTGGATCAATAGATTGAACCATATAGCAATATATGGGCATCATAGGTTCTGAAGATGAAAGTACATGAGAAGTCTCCTCATGCTGAGATCAAGTCATCCTCGAATCCAATGGATTCCCTACAAGGTTACCTACTTCCTGAAGTGTGAACTGTGCCTTCTTGGGCATCTTCTTAAGCTTCAATGTTGGCTTCTTATCTGGCTATACTACCTGTTTATTTCCATGTATAGAATCCGAGTGTATGGAATCATCTATGATGTCTGAAAATGATGGAAGAACAAGAGTATATGCATGTTGCACTGGAGGTGCATGCAAACTACTCTCCTTATGTGTAAGTAGAATAGAGGAGTCATCGTCAGAAAAATTTGTGAATTTATACAACCTTGACTTCTTATCTGGCTGCACTACCTGTTTATTTCCATGTATAGAATCTGAGTGTATGGAATCATCTCTGATGTCTGAAATTGATGGAAGAACAAGAGTATATGGATGTTGCACTGGAGGTGCATGCAAAGTACTCTCCTTATGTGTAAGTAGAATAGAGGAGTCATCGTCAGAAAACTTAGTGAATTTATACAACCTTGACTTCTGATCCACATCACCAATTGCAATGATGGAATTTTCATGCATGGAAATTATTGAAACTAAATCTGATGTAAATTCAACCTTTTTACCTTTCTGAGTGATCTGATAAACTGAGAGAAGATTCATAGAAAGCTTTGGAACATGTAGAACATTCTCAAAATTGCCATTGTGGAGTTCCACTCTCCCTTCTTCTACTACTGCTACTAGAGTATCATCCCCCATGAGAATAGGGGGTCTTGAGCATGGAATCAAAGAAGAGAACACTTCCTCTTTCACTGCCATATGATGGGATGCACTAGAATCTATAATCCATGAATTAGATGAGGAATTAATTGCAACAAGAGCATGATGATTACATTTCTTAGGAGCATGATCTTCTTCCTTCTACTTCTTGACTCCTTCTGGGATGAAGTTTCCAAGGTTGTTCTGCTGAAGTGCCTGTGCCATAAGATCGATCTATTTCTTCATGCATGTGGATTCTTCATGATTTGGTTTATTGTAGTGAGTGCACTTCTTTCCCTTTTTCTTCTTCTTGGAATCTAACGAGTCTCTGGAACCTAAAGAACAATTGAAGGGTTTGGAATATACCTCCTTCCCATTCTGTTTGGATGACCCTTTTCCATCATGCATGGTGAGTGCATGTGCTTTGGGATCTTTCATGAGGCCCATTTGTGTGATTTTTTTCTGCTCTTGTGTGAGAGACTCAATGAACTGAGCCATTGTAGGCCTTTTCCACTTTGCGCCCAAAAGACATCCGCTAGAATGGAAATTGGAGACATATACAACATATTCTGGTCCTGGCTTGGCCAATATTATTAGAATAAGTTGTTTTTCTTGTGTAGACTTCTCAATACCACATTCAACCAAGCTCAAAATCAAAGATTTAAATTTAGTAAAGAAATCCTTTATATTATCAAATCTTTTAGGGTCTAAGGTATTCAACTCTACCTCAAGCAGATGACCTCACATCTCATCCTGCTTTCCAAAGAGTCCTTCCAAGGTGGTCCAGATCTCATTTGGAGTCTTGCATGTGGAAACATGAAACCATAGATTAGTGGAGATTAACTCAAGAAGTAATCATGTGGCCTCATCCTTATGGTTCGCCTATCTGGTCTTCTCAAGCGCCGATGTAGGTTCTATTTCTGTCGCCATCGTCAAATTATACAGTCCTTTTCTTTTGAGTTGGAATGCGGCCTTCGAATTCCATTCAAAATAGTTGTATGGTGTGAGTATTATCACTAGAGTTGATTGAATAAGTTGCATCGCCTCCATCCTGCTATTGATTCTGAAAAGATCTTGAAAACCCAAATTGTGGATTCCGAGATATGACTGATGGTGCTATGACAACTATATATATGATAAAAAAACTATATATCCTAAAATATGATGTGGGTTTTGGAGATTTTGGGTGAGCATGAGCATCCCTATGTTATACATCTTTGGTAAAAATTTCAGCCCGACCTAGATCGCGGATTTTGAGGTATCACAATTTTATTGCAGAAAACCAATTTTTGGAGGGCTGTTGAATCGTCACACCCTAGAGAAGGGAAAAGTTCGACGATGCTAAATTGTCACACCCTAGTGAAGGAAGCAGTGTGGTGATTATGAAAAATTGAATCATCGTACCCCATATGAATAACACAGTGTGACGACGTCGCACCTTGGCTGTGTATAGGCTACGACGATGCTTGAAAAAATAAATTTTCTTAAGTCTGAGAGTGACTGTCACACCCTTCGACAGGGATAGGTCACGATGATTCCAATTGTCACACCTTTTGATAGGGATAGGCCATGATGATTTCTTAAAATAGTTTTACTCAAGGACTCTTTCTCTCTTCTTTGTCTTGTTTGGGTTGCTCCAAGCACCTCGGCTTTGATACCATGTCAGTTTTCATGGAAACCTGCATAGGAGACCTAGCTAAAGCATACACAAACAAAGCTTATCAAGAAAAGGAAGAGAGATACACAATTAAGAATGAGAATCAATGCATATTATGATCTAATCAATGAGTGAGTGATCTTCACTCATATAGGCAATGACATCCTATAATTAGGAATGCATGCATAATAGTGATGGTCTAAGATTAGAAAGTCTAAAATAGAACTATTCAATTAACTCCCACTGAACTGGTGTTAATCCCATTGAACTAGTGTGCCAAAAATAGAAATTTCTCCAATAGCCCAATATTTTGAACGTCGATCGATAAGAACCGACTTCACGTCCCTAACCTTTTCAAACTTTGAACTTTGACACATACATTGATATAAGAAAAGGAATATTCTTCGATGATTTTTCTTCGGAGTGTAAATAAAGGGATGAACTGTTTCACTCTGACAGGAATGACTCTAAAATACTTATGCAACTATCTCTGCCCCTAACCTTTCGGTATGAAAATCAAATCCATGAGTGGAATATTCTTCGATACCTTTATATTGGAGTGCAAATTACTTTGTCAACGTTCCTCCTCTGATAGCTATGGATCCGATAGATCAACAGTTCATATTAATCCAGAGTTTCCTTCATCATCGAACTTCATGTCACCTTTGTATGTGGCCAAATATGCTTATGACACATCGTCCAGTCTCTAGGTTACACTTGTATGCTTTTGTGGCACTGTCCTGGTATTTACGTGGAACCGTACGAAGTATGACACATGTATCTGATGTGGTGATGACATGACACTAACATGTCCTCCATGTGGACTCTTTCCATGTGTATTGGATGACGTGGTGCCTATAAGCCTGGGACGTCATCCCTTCCTCTTGCTCTGCTCTGTCGTTGTGATAACATGGAATTGGACACATGGCATTGTCCTTACTTCTTACGTGTCCTTCCAGGAGTCATCAATCTATTTCCCTTCGAATAGATCTCATCTGTTGGTCAGACTTATCTTCACCAGAGTATCCTTTCGACTATGAATACCTAAATCCAAAAGTCTTTTACCATTGTTTTGGACTTCGAATGAAGATTGATGTTGGTTGTCAATCTGGATAGACCTCTATCCAAGATTCAATCTTGTCCATCCATTATTAACATATGAACAAAGACTCTGGGCATTATAATTGACAGTCATGATCGATTGTATATCTTGATCCAATGGTCATGGTTCTTTGATGCCTGCAAAGGAAATCTAACTTCTGATTTTACTTGATTTCACTCCGAATCACCTAGCCATTCAACTTTCACATGGTCTTGATATATCTCAAGTTTGTTTCATCAATTATTTAATCTACAATCTGTGATTCAATCTTAACAATCGATCTCCTATGATCAACAATCATGATCCTTGGACTTGGCATCACAATATTTCTTCCTTCATCAATGAAAATGGTTAGTCTCCCCCTACTTGTGATATCAATGACATCCAAGGATTTCTACATTTGACATCAATGACAACACAATTTCCAACAAATGTAAACAATTTAAATTGCTTGAACTCCCAACAAGGCCATTTTTCATTTTAACTCATGGTTTTACAAATTGCTAACAAATTGTCATATTCAATTCCAAAATTCATTCCATTTGTTCATTGGTTCACACCACATATTATGTCATGTCTTCCAAGGTCTCAAGGGCTTGATTTTCAATATGTTGATGTTTGAATAGTGCCAAGTCATTGTCTAGTAACCCATGGTAGCATATAAAATCTATAGAAAATAATAAAGGATTGAAACTAGGAACTTGTGTTAAATAGTCAATTTCGTTACGCTAGAAATTCCATCGAGGTCTCCATGTTGGAATCCTCTCTCATAAGATTCATTACTCAAATAATTTCTCTTAATTAATTATTTTTCATTGGAAACTTTGATAACACTGATAAGATATGAAGAGTTGGGATTCTTGTAGGTGAAAGTCTAGTTATAATAACATTATCTAGTTTATATCCAATTGTTGAGATGTCCTTAATTGTTTTTCTTAAACTTAAGAATAATACTGCAAGGTGAGAACCAACATTATATATTTTTCTAATAATTTCTATTGTGGTTCTATGAACCCAATGATGTTGTAGACTCCAATTTGAGCCAAACCAATAATTTGTTCAAGCTAGGTCTTCCCATGGTGTCTATGACTTCCAAGTAAATGTGAGCAAAGATGAGATGCATCTTTATGTGCTTCAACCAACAAATTAACAAAAAGTAGATGAAAATGAGCAAACATGCAATATTGCTATAGTTCTAGGGATGCTCCTACATTAAACTCTCTTGGTTGAAAAAAAGTGACCATCTTTCTCACATGATTATTGAGAAATCAACTATCAATGGGTGTTTTTGTCCTTTATTTTTCTTCCTGTTTCACCTCTTAAATTTTTTGTACCACTAACCATTTTGAACCCTTCCTTGAACACTATTCTTATCCCTCTTTGTGAACCTTACTATATCAATTTACAACGATATGCAACTACTCGCATCCACTCTCAAATTTTCCATTTTCTTTGACCAATTCACCTTCATCATCATCACCATCACTTCTTCTACAACATCCTATTGTTCTTACACTACTACAAATATCATTCAATGAGGCATACATCCTCAAATCACTCTCTCTCAATGGTGCTAGCCACCTCCCCATCACCCTACTCATGCACTGTTACCAACCTCTATTGCAACTCAAACTCCATGACTATTAATTTTTTAAACAATATTGCCAATGCTTATTACTGAATCATATCTCCATCCATGTCTTCCACTACAACTAATTTGTTGCTACCACTTCTACTAGAATGCAATTCCACTCATTTTTGATCCTCTTTACCTTCACCCCATAACATCAAATTCTTTGACTACATCTATGCTTTTTTCATGAACATAATGGCACCATGTTCATCTATTAGTTTCTCATCTCTCTCCTTCTCGGTGGCATATTTTCTTCATTACTTGCAACATCATCATGCAAAACATTATGGAAAAACAATCCCATTCATCTCCTCCAATGTTGCATTTCCTACAACTTCATCTTCTTTGAAAACCTCCCTCTTTTGCAATGTAGTTGTTGTAACTTCTTTGATAATATCTTCCCTTGGTATGCTTTTAATTTCATGCATCCCACTCTGACATTCCTCATCATCATCCTCAACAACCTCCAAGACAATTTCTTTTGCAGTCTCTTCTCATTGTTTGCCTTCTTCCTTCCTTTCTATCTATTTCTTCTCAATCCTAAAGGATAAATGATAAATCTCTTCAAGCAAATGCATTCACTTTGAACATATCCTTCTTCTAATTGACAACTCAATCCACCTATAAAATTCTAAATTTCTTCCTCACTATCTCTCATGAGACAAACTCTCACAAATACTCTATAAAACTCATTAAATTATTCCTCTACACACATCATTATGCTTTAACTTCTCTAGTATTCTAAGCTTTATCAAAGTATATTCAAAATTTACAAATTTAGCTCACAACTTGGATGTCATCATCTCCTGGTGTTGGAACTTGGCTTTGCTTCTCCATTTTTTTGTCCATCTTCACATGTTCCCATCACTTGTATGCATTTCCTCTCAATATGTCATAGGAAATTTTCTCTCACTGAGGTTCTTCAACTTCATTGTAGTCAAAATAATGTTTCATTCCAGCCATCCACTCCATTAATGTTTTTAGAGTTGAACTTCCAAAAAACTGAAGCAACTTCTTCCCCACTGGGTGTTGTTGCACACTGACCACATTGCTCTTTTGGGTAAGGTTGGATGTGATTCTTTTCTTATGTTGGGAAAACTTTAGGGCATCCATCCTTTTCATCATTTAATATAGAAATGCTACAATATTCTCCACTTCTTTTAGACCAACTTTCTCTTTTTTAGTTTTTCCTCTCACTGTAGGAATTTCTCTTCATGCCATTTTTGTGTTCTTCAACCTCTCCCTCAACTCATCTCATATTGTAGTTAATTCAATTTTATTTGTTGCAATGATCTCATTCTCTTTCTCAATTCTCTCTTAAAATCCTTACCCCCTCTCTCTCAAATGATATTGACCAACCCCTTCCTCTCTAATTTGTATTATCTAACTTGTATAGGAGCCTCTCTCTTGAGATTCAACTCACCCCAGTTGTAGGTTCATTCTTGCTCTGATACTATTAGGTGCAGTACGAAACTTCTCTAAGAGTCACGCAGTACAATTCAACTCACACACATAATTTTTTGAACACACCACCCACACTAAGAGGGGGGGGGTGAATTAGTGTGTGGACTTTTCTAACTTTTCTTCTTGCAAGTTAGCAGTTAAAACATAATTGTACAGATTAATAACAATCAAATCATAATCACAATGGACATAATAGATACCATATGTTTTTGTAAGCTTTTGTATAATTGATATGTATATATATGTGAATATAGTAATATGAATTTTCCCAGCACCAACTATTTTGTATCAGCACCAACTGAAGTAAGGAGCACCAACTCCTCGGATAGCACCAAGTATTAAGCAAGACCCAGATTGCCACAAGACCCAATGTGCTAATAGAACACAGTCTATCCAACTGAAGTTCATATAGTAATTCAAATCTAGTAGTAGTGATCCATTATTGAATCAACTCTATTTCATTATCATAGGTATACCATAAATTCTCATCATCACACTTCATATTCTGTCTAAAATTCATGCCTTCTTCACTTTATCTTTCCTCCGATATTCATGCCTTCTTCACTTTATCTTTCCCCTGATATCCATGCCTTCTTCACTTATTCACTTCTTCTTCTTCTTCGCTTGCAGATCTGATAGTCATGATCCTCCAATGGTCCTCAAGCCCACGGTCACTCATATGATCGACATCCGTAATATGAGATGATCAACACGGTCAATTTCTTGATCGGACGACTGTTGAGGCTTCTCACCATGAGCTTACACTTTTCCTTCTGAGCTTTGATCTCTGCATACTGTTCACTCCTCCTCCTGAGCTTACGCTTTTGATTCTGAGCTTTGATATCTGCATACTATTCGCTCCTCCTCCTGAGCTTACGCTTTCTTCTGTGCTCTTTGATCTCTGCATACTGTTCACTCCCCCTCCTAATCTTACGCTTCCTATCTCTGCATAATGTTTGACATTTTATGCTAACTGATATACCGTTGACATCAATGACAATCTCATCTATGGTAAATCACAATGATAATTTATCATAACAACAAATCATCACATCGACTGTTGACATCAATGAAAATATGTCCAAAAATCTCCCCCTTTTTCATTGTGGGAAACCCACTAACTTCATATACAAAACTCCCCCTGTGATGATGCTTTCCTCTTATGAATTTTCTCTCCCCTTTGACATCGATGACAAAGGGTTTTTCCTCCTGTGGTAAATATATGTATGTTACTGACCAGAATCTGAACTTGGGTAACTCTTCCTACAATCATGCTTTTCTTGTCATAACTAAATGACTCCCCCTGTCATTCTTCTCTCTCTGCTTCTAACTGTTCTCCCCCTTTGTTTCTAAAAGGGTATCTTTTTATGACATGGTTTCTCCTCTTGTTATCTCTACAGGATGTCATGTACAATATTTTGTACATCAAAATGCTATTTTTGCGGATGCTGCTGTTCTACTGGAACATTGCACAATTGTATCTCATATTATCCAAACAACCCTTGGATTTTCCCATTGATTGTCATCAATATCTAACTAGATGTATCCATCTTTATCCAAGATGCTTCTTTACTGTACATTGCTTCTAAAGTTTTTTGGGAAAGTTTATACTATGCTTGTCACATGACTGCAATTCTTTTTGTAGCAATTAACTTCACTCCTATTCACTTGTTCAGTCTTTGCTATCCACATCTGTGAGTGTCCTGATTTCTTGAACTTTGTTCTCTGATCTTCTATTACTGCAACTTCATTTTTCTTCCATGTTTCATTTACTCTTTTTGTCGTATTGTATGAAGCATTTCTTATTGACTATTTTCTTGATTTCCAATAGTTATGGGATTTGTTGCCATATCCACCACAACTGTAGCATCTCATAGTGTAACAATGTGTAGCAATATGTCCAACATAATTGTAGTTCCAACATCTTATATTGTTGTTGAACCTACCAAATTGTTTTCTTCCATGATGCTTACAAACCAAGGCTTTATGACCATATTCATTACAAGAAAAACATTAACCGTTAAAAACACTCTCATACCTTCTTTGATTCATCCATGAAGGCGTCTCTCTTATAAACTTTCTTTGAGGTATATGAATAGCTTCTAGATGTCTTCCTTGATCTAATCTTCTAAATTTTGTAGTGTTACTTTTATTTCTTGAACGTGAAGAACCTGAGTCATACCTGCTTTCAGTTTTTACAAATGAAGGAGCCGTGTCAGACCTGTCTTCATCCTTTACAAATGAAGGACCCGTGTTAGACCTGTTTTCACCTTTTACAAATGAAGGACCTCCATCAGGTTTCTTAGGAGTACTGATTTCTTCCTTGTTGTATCCAAGATCGAATTTGTCATTTAGTGATCTCTGACTATCCAAGATCTCATCCAGGGTCATGGTGCTGTTCATGAACTTGATTTGGGTGTTTGGCTTCTCAACCTTCTTTCTAAGATTCACAACTTTTGCTTCCAGCTTATGACATGATTCTTCCTTTTTGTTCAGCTGGTTCCTCACTACCTCCTCCCTTCTTTTGGCTTCTTCAAGTTGGATTTTAAGATTGACAAAGCTTTCCCTTAGTTCTTTTAGTTCTGCAAGGTTTTTTCTTGGTTCATCATCTTCCTTCTTTTCTTATTTTGCTTGACTGATTTTCAGTCTTTCGATCTCCTCTTCTTTTTCTTTTGTTAGATTAGTAACTTGTGTTTTCAATCTTTTGATCTCTTCTTCTTTGTTTTCTAACTGAATCTTTTGCTCAGATATGATTTCTTCATTGTCTTTGAGCTTTTCTTTTATTTCCAGGATATGCTTTTGATTGCTAAGCTCATCATCTTCCTTCTTCTTTTCTTTTACTTGACTAATTTCTTTCTTCAGCTTCTCGATCTCCTCTTGTTTTTCTTCTTCTTTTTCTTGAGCATTTCCTTTATTTCCAAGATATGCTTTTGACTCTTTTCAAGAAATTCTTTAGTGTAGTCATGAAGATAGCTCTAGTCTGAATCATTATGGTCATAGTGGTATTCATAGAGACTCCAAGCAACCTTTTGTTTGGCCTTTGATAGTTCTTCTTCTACTTCTTCCATGGGATAAATGCTAACAGAACATTCTTTTATTGTATCTGAGTCTTCTTCTTTACTGGCAAGGGAGGATTCAATATCAACATTATTGTGGAGAGTCTTTACCTTTATTGATGGCCGAGTCTTCCTCTTCATCCTTGATAGGAATGTTTTTTGTGTCTTGTCTTTTGATTTGATACATCTCTTCTAACTTCAGCCATAAGTCCTTGGTGGATGTGCATAGTCCTATGCTTGCCTTGACAGTATCTGATAATCCATTGAGAATAATCTTCAATGCCACTTCATTGTTCTTCCTTACTCTTCTTTGGACTATAATCTTGGATAGATTCTTTGATGTAGTTAAATCCCAGGGCTTTCTTACTATTGAATTCCAAACTTCATATCCTTTTGACTTCAAATAATATTTCATATTTTCTCTCCATGAGGAATAATATGTTCCATCAAATAAGGGAGCTTCAATAGCAGAGAGAGCCATCCGTCCACCCATTTCTTCAGAATCTCCCTTCCAGTATTTAAACTGTGCTGAAGGAACCGGCTTTGATACCAATTGTTGAACACACC
>JASDQU010439547.1:61586-84369 GCA_032191745.1 Picea mariana
AGTTAAAACATAATTGTATAGATTAAGAACAATCAAATCATAATCACAATGGACACAAGAGATACCAGATGTTTGTGTAAGATTTTGTATAATTGATATGTATATATATATATGAATATAGTAATATGAATTTTCCCTTCACCAACTGAAGTAAGGAGCACCAACTCCTCAGAGAGCACCAACTCTCAAGAAAGACCCAGCTTGCCACAAGACCCAGCTTGCTGATAGAACGTAGTCTATCCAACTAGAGTTCATATAGTAATTCAAATCTAGTAGCAGTGATCCATTATTGAATCAACTCTATTTCATGATCATAGGTATATCATAAACGCTCATCACCACACTTCATATTTTGTCTGAAATTTGTGCCTTCTTTGCTTTATCTTTCCTCTGATATCTGCGCCTTCTTCACTTCTTATTCCCTTTGATATTTGCACAGACCTCAAGTCCGTATCCCCTTCATTTTTCTCCGTAGGCCGCTCTTTCTCAGCGAGCCTATCTTTTCCACAAGCTCGTATTCTTCCCCAAGCACACCATCTAGTGAACCAATCATGGTTGTATTTATAGTTGCTTATGCTCAAAACTTGTTTAATTTATTGGGCCGACTTGTGCAACAAATTATAACTAACTTGTTCATTTACAACAACTTTTGGGACCACTAGAGCTCATCATTCTGGGTCTTCAACTTTACACCTGACATCCCCTTTACTTTCATAAATCGATCATAGGTATGGATCAATTTCCTTCGTCTCTGTGATTACAAAAATCAACACTTCCTTCAAACCATGTTCATATGATCATTGATGTAGAACCACAGGCTTATCAATTTAAGCGATGCATTACATTCTACCTTTTAAATATCTTTACCATATGACCAATGGCGTTATTCATATGTTAGGCGAGATGAGCGCTTATCAATTCAACGGTCATAATTCAATCTCCCAATGAGATGGACGATTGTCGGGACTTTGAGACTTTGCCCTTCGGGTCTTCGGGACTTCACAACCTTTAAAATCTCTCGAAGAATATTTTGCCGAACAGATTGGACAGTTCTCATTTATATCATGGAACCAAATCAATGGTCATATTCGATCCTTACATCTATCCTTTCATTGCTTAATCCGACGGCCAAGACTTAATCAAGCATTGAGATGGATGGCCACCATTCACTTCAGGACTTCGACTATTATACTTACGCTATCCTTCCACTGTATTTTGATCAACGGTTGAGAGTGCACCCAAAGTATTCTTCAAATTGGATGACCCGTGTTCACTTCGGGACTTCAGGACTTTGGGTAAGTGCGGGTGGTAAAACTCCCAAAATAAAACTCCCACAGTGACGTAACTTTCTTACGTCACTTGATGACATGCCATGAGCTAAGTAGCTTCCACGTGTAAATCATATTCGTGATTTTCATGTACCTAAAATGCCAATTCAACTTGATACTTGTCTTTATCTGATTGCGCCATGTGTCCTTGCTGACGTAGTCTTGCTGACATGGATCTCCTCATGTGGCACATGTTCTTCTCCTGGATCTAACGGTTTGCCTAACTCCCGATGTATCTTAGATCGATGACTGAGAGGGAATTTGGACCTTCTTCCTTTGGGACTTTTGACATTTGTTGGTGGTGAAAACTCCCAAAGTAAATCTCCCGGAGTGACGTAACTTATTGACGTCACGTGTTGACATGGCATGAGCCAATTTCCTCTTGAAACTTGTCATCATCTGATTATGCCATGTGTATTTGCTAATGTGGTCTATTGACATGGTATGCCACATGTCCTTGTAGATGTGGTCTGCTGACGTGGTCTTCCACATGTCCTTGTAGACGTGGTCTGCTGACGTGGTTTTCTGACGTGTTTTGCTAACTTGTCCTTGTAGTCGTGGTCTACTGATGTGGTCTGCCACATGTCCTTGTAGACATGGTCTACTGACCAACAACCCTGATCCAATGGTCATCATATGTCCTCCAAATCCGATGGTCCTTATTCATTTCGTATTTTCGGCTCTCCGGGCTTCGGGTTTTTCAAATCTCAAATTGAAAAATCTTGAAGTGAGGATTTTCCATAGTGTAACCTCCTCATATCTTTAGAACCTGAACTAAATGCTGTTCATCGATCATGTTCTCAGATCGATGGCTCGATCTATCTACGATGCTTCTTTTCCTTGGATTAAATCCAACGACTCTTCTTCTAGCTTATCCTATCCTTCCACTTAGAATGATCCAACGACTGATGAAAATTCAGATAAATGAGATCTCAAATCTTTTACCTTGCTTATCCTATCCTTCCACTCGAAAATTATCCGATGGTTAACGGGTATTCGGATAATCGAATTCTCAAGCCTTTTTCCCTACTTATGCTATCCTTCCACTTAAAGTGATTCAATGGTTGTGAAGATTCTCGAAGTAGATCCACGATCAAGGATGATTGCAGAACCACAACTTGCGAGTGATTTAACTCGTTACCCAAACCTTGTAATTTGAAGTTGTGCGTTGTTGTTGATTCAACCACAATCGTCGATATTCGAAGATATAATATCTGACAGTCCTGACTAATTGCGGGATTGGAACTACTGCAATATTTAATTCTCCTTTCGATCTCTACAATCTATCCTTGCCTTTGATCTAGCGATTGCACATCTGACGATCACAACTCAATATGACTTAATTTGATCATTTGTTGGATCAACCATAGTCGTTGATATTTGAGTCTATGAGATCTAGAGATCTAGACCAATTGCGGGATTGGAACTAGCGAGTCATTTAATCCTTCTTACGATCTTCGCAATCTATCCATGCCATTGATCTGGAAATTGTGCATTCGACAGTCATGAATTAATCTGACTCAATATGATCATTTTTTAGATCAACCACAGTCGTCGATATTCGAGTCTATGAGATCTGACGATCTAGACCAATTGCGGGTTTAGAACTAGCGAGTTGTTTAATTCTTCTTTCGCTCTCTGCAATTCATCCCTGTCATTGGTCTGGCTTGCAAATCCAACAATCATGATCCTCCAATGGTCCTCAAGCCCACAGTCACTCATATGATCAACGTCCGTAATATGAGATGATCAACACGACTAATTTTTTGATCGGACGGCTACTGAGGCTTCTCACCCTGAGCTTATGCTTTTCCTTCCGAGCTTTGATCTTTGCATACTGTTTTCTCCTTCTCCTAAGCTTACGCTTTTGATTTCGAGCTTTGATCTCTGCATACTGTTCACTCCTCCTCTTGAGATTACACTTCCTTCCAAACTCTTTGATCTTTGCATACTGTTCGCTCCTCCTCCTGAGCTTACGCTTCCTATCTTTGCATACTGTTTGACATTTTCTGCTAACTGATATACTATTGACATCAATGGCAATCTCATCTATGGTCAATCACAATGATAATTCATCATAACAACAAATCATCACATTGATTTTTGAAATCAATGACAATATTGTTGATTAAGGTTGGTTTTCATTGATGTCAAACCTTGAAGAAATCCTGATAGCACAAAGGATGAACTCCAAAGTGGTCTCCTTATGGTGAAATCCCTCACAGGAAGACGCTTTGCAGATTGAGTTATCCTAGAAGTATGGTTAGAGAACCCATGCTTATTTGTGGAATAATGAGATGAAGGTCGGTGAATTTGTCAGTGAAACTATCCTATATGGATATTTCTTGTCATTCCATTTATGGTGGTATGTGGAACGTCACATAACTCCTTATGGTTAGAAATCTATGGCCATAAGAAGTTGGAGAACCCAAGCTTGGGTAATGGACCCAAATTTATTTGATGGATAATGATATGAGTTTTGATATATTTTCAAGTAATACTATTATATATGGATAGTACATGTCATTCCATTTCTGGTGGTATGTGTAATGTCACATAAATCCTCACGGTTTGAAAGTTATGGCCTTACGAAGTTGGAGGATCCTCGTATGTCATCTAGAAGCCCCAAAAGGTCAAAGTAGTCAAAGTGGTTTAAGAGATTTTAGAAGGTAAATAAAAAAGTGAAATGATGAGTGTACTACAATTCAAAGTGAATACAAAATAAATTATTTAAATAATAAATTTAATGGAGAAATTAGAAGTGGGTTAACCCTCAAATAAGGAAAGTGGGCAAAGTGACCTAGAAGATGTTTTTAAGGAAGCTACTTGAAGAGTATAAGAGGCAAGGCTCTCTAATTTTAGATTACACTTGAACATACTGAATATCTATAGGTGTCTGAGGTAACCAAAGGATATCTAAGCTAAATTTCTAAGGGAAGGTGAAGAAAAGAAGGCCGAAATTCAAGGAAGGATAAATTCTTTTGATGATGCTTTCTAAGGTATGTTATTTACAGGTCATCTCACCATTTTCGCATTAACTTTTTTTCTAGAATGATTCAGACCGTGAAATTTCTATGCCATTGAGGAAAAATATCCAAGTATCTGTGGGAAAAAAATCATCTTGTGGGTCGTTGTATTTTTGGAGTTACACTTCATGGAAAACAGGGTTTGTGGCTAGTCATGAAACTAGTCTAAAACAAGTGTTTCAGGTAAAAAAGTCATAACTTATTCATAACAGATCCAAATTCAGTAAGACCAAATGTGTTGGTTAGAGTAAAGTATGTAGTATTCTATGTAACATTTTCATATCGATTCAATAAATATTCCGTGCGGGGAATGCTCTACAAGGTCGCTCTCTAGAATAAGCCAGAATTCAGCAAGGTATGCCATTTTTGCTATAATTCCTTTTCTGAGAGGTTCCAAGTAGTGAAACCTGGAATAATTGCATAAAATAGACTAAAGAACATTTTATATCAGTTTCATATCTTTATTCATTATAGGTACAAATTTATGATTATTTCAAGTTAGGGTTGTTGACTAATCCAAGACTAGTCATTTGAGACTAAAGAAAAGTTTGATGAAAATGCTAGTCTCTTGTTGTTAAAGTTAATGAAGGTTTGCAGGTATGTGATCATATACAATAGGTCTATTACACAGTTACAAATCATATTTGGATTATGAAATTGATGAGGGATTTTGGTTAAGGTACATGTTGGGTACATGGTTGAGACAAGTAGTTGATGAGTTGACACATACATGAGGTGTATAGTTGATGATGTTGGTACATATTGATGAGTCATAATTGATGAGTAGTTGACACACGATTGATACATACTTGGTACATGGTTGGTTGCACTTGTTTATGGTACAGGTTGATTACAGGTTGTTTGGTACATGTTGGTGCATGGTTGATGCACTTATTTATGGTACATATTGATTACAGGTTGAGGTACAGGTTGATGCATAGTTTAGGTTTATTAGTATAGGTTTATAACGATATATCTCATAGTGATAGTGTGACAGTGGTTCCATCATTCTACTTCTACTTCAGGGCGATTGGATGGGGCAAATATAGGTGGTTGTAGCCACCTTTCGGTTGTAGCTGGAGAACATAGGGGGTTGTAGCCTCGTTATGGTTGTAGCTAGAGAATTGGGGAGTTGTAGCTTCCCTCAGGTTGTATCCTGAGAAACTAGGGAGTTGGAGCCTCCTTCCAGTTGCAGCTGGAAAACAAAGGAAGTTGGTGCTTCTAATGAATGTAATTCCTCAAGACATATAAGAAAAAACATTCTGTGGTTTTATCCCACTTTGGGTTTCTACATAAAACACTGGTGTACTATGTATGTGTATGATTGTTCATTTGTTCATTGCTCATTATTAGATGATAATTCTACATTGATATAACACTTGGATTATTTGGTTTAAAAAGGATTATATTGCTCTATTATTGATTCACCCCCCCTCTTAGTAATCCAACAAATATGTCCAACATAATTAACATAACAACACACAGTGTAAAAGTTGTACATACACAATAATTAAAAATGTACAAATGAATTGAGACAAACACATTAGTTTTTCTTTAGAATAATGGATTGTGACTCCTAGGACTTATTTACAATTACAAAGGTAATCTCACTTCTTCTGTCTAACTCTATTCTCTATCCGCCATTACAAAACCTAATATTGTGGAAGCCCCAAAATGTGTTTTCTCTTAACGCAATGTTATCATTTTTTCTAAGGGAAAAAATCACAATATTATATTTCTAGTGCATAAATTGATATTATAATCAACAACTTGCTTGCATAAAGAACCAAAAAAGAACCAAAGAGGATCATCTAACCACTATATGTTGGTCTTTCCTAAAACTTCCCTATATCCTTCTTTAATGACATTCCCATTTATTCATATATTACACATTTTACAAAAAAACCATCTTAAAAAATTGGAGAAACTAGTGAGTTATCGACAATATTTAGTATGTTCATCACCTATAAAAACAAGAAGTTGGATTCTTTAATAAAAGAATTGTCATTGTGTTTTAAGATTGTAAAAAAATAGTGGTTCTTCAACATTCACCATCAATATTTTTCAAAAACTAGTAGATGCCATCCCTTACCACACAAGGTCATAAGAAGAAATGAAGCGGATGTTCAATCATAACACCCTCTCTATATTCCATGAGTTTTAACATTCTAGGATGCATTTACACTCCATCCTTTGTGTATTTATTTGCTGCCATATTATTTTCAAAATAAACATATTTGTAAGATACAAATGGTAATCGATCCTCTAAGAGTGAACATGGCCCATCAAAGATTAAAATAAAATGTTATGAAATGACACAAAATAATTCATCCAGTCAATAATGAGCTTTGAATCTTTGATCACTTGGAGTCTATTCAAACCTTTTTCCACAACTTTTCTAAAAAGAGTTACAAGGGTATACAAATTATCCCAATTGTTTATGCTAGGTCTGAAACCTAAGGAAAAAAAGAAACAGTGAGAGGAGGATAGGTGCATAGCTCATCCTACTTCATAGGACCTAGGTAGCCATGCGAGGCACCATTGAAGAAACCCCATGTTGTTGATTCATACACTTCCATTGATTCAATCTGTCTAATAGAATAAGTCTTTTAAACCTCCTTTATGTTGGCACACTTGCTTATGCTGAGAGGGGGGTGAATCAATATAAGGCTACTTTTTCTTTTCTTACAATCTTTGTCACTTTACTAATTATAAGAAGTTAATAAGAAATGCATACACAAACATATAATCCACTGTACACAAAGATTTAAAGTGGAAACCCAGATGGGAGAAAACCACAAAAAAATTTCTTTATAAAATCTTGTAGACACCAACCTATTACAATGCTTGCAGGAACCAACCTACATGATACACCAATATCCTCTCTCAAGCACCAACACAAAACTAATGTTTGCAGACACCAACTTGGAGGAGACACCAATCCCCTTGACTGAGCACCAACTCAGTTTTTTCTATAGGCACCAAACTACAATTGATATATTTGCAGGAACCCACCTGTAGGATACACCAATCCCCTTAGCTGAGCACCAACTCAATACTATCTGTAGATACCAATTTTACTGGAAACATCAATCTCCTCAAGCTGTCAACAATACTAGATTATTTCTTTCCTTCAATTCTTCATCTGCACAAATCTGTTGCTCTGTCTCTATTGTCATAGCTCACCATCTGCAAAATTTCCTTTGTCCTTGCACCTCCCTTCCACCCTTACATTATATTCCTTTCATTCTCTATCATCCTTAGGCCTCAAAGCCTCATAGCTCCTCTTCACACAATCCACACTTCCACTTCTTACTCTTACATATTTTTCAATCCTCCCTTGAACTGAATTCAAGCATTGTTCTTTATACAAAACATACACCCAAATATTTGTCCACATATCCAAAGAATACTGTCGTGGGGTTGGATATAGATCCATTTGAATCTCCTCTGAAAAAGGATCCTTAGAACCTAGTATTCAATTTCCTTCCATTGTACGCCATCTTCTATCTAGACAGAGCATGAACCATGACGCTCAACAAGCATTAGATTTCACTAAGATTCAATTTCCACTGTTGATTTATTTCATTGTCCACCAAAATACACAACATTCCCTTAACACTCAACAACCATCCAATCTTCCCTTGATTAGATCTCAGTCCTTGATCTATTCTTTTATAGCATATTGGGAAAACTTGGTCTTCAACATACAACCACCATCCGATCAGATCTCGAATTGATCTCGACCATCGATCTAGTCTTGATGGATTTTCCATGAGTCTAAGGCATATCTCTTCATACCTCCACGACCTTCAAATTACACCCTCAAGTTTCACTCCACTCATTTTGCACCTATACTTAGATGCATTTTCAATCCTTTCTTTGCGGGTTTGAGGCACTTTTGTTCAACCTTCCACGACCTCCAAAATGCACCTTCACATTCCGTTGCACTCATTTTGCACCTAAACATAAACACATTTCCAAGCATTCCACTGTGAGTCCACAAGACATCATGAGCCATTTGATCTCTCACCCTTTGGACCATTTGATCTATGACATGTGGCGACCTCCTAGGCCATCGTATCTCTTACTCTTTGGGCTATTTGATTGATTCTTGGTACTTATCCATTTCTTCAAAGTCTTACTACAGGTCCATGAGTCTCTTATACTTAGTTGAGTTTTGACATCTCACTGCGGGTCCATGGGTTCAGACTCATTTATTCACATATCTCTGATTCTCCGTCGCTTCATTATCTCCATAATGTCTTAACACTTAGTCAATTATCAAACTCTGCGCTGGTCTGTTTGATTAAAAAATGAAAGGTATTATAAACAATGTGACATTAAATTGATGCTCATGGATAATTAAAGAGTTCAACCATCATTAAACATGCTGCAAATAAGAGAATATAACAACAAGAAGAAAGAGAAATAGACACAAAGAACTTGTTAATGGAGTTCACCAATGAGTGGCTACATCTCTAGGCCCACTTCCAATTGGAGGACCACTTTATTGATCTTTAATGCTCAAGTTCTCTTTAAAATTTCTCTTTTCTGTTGCAAATAGGCTTTTGATCTGCTATATAAGACTTCCTTGTGCATATGCACACGTTCCTCACAACTATCTCGTCTCAAAGCATGCCTCAATGCCCCTCAAAACATGAGAAATGGTCCATTAGTTAAAGGTTCTCTCACATTCCCTGCAATACAAAAGTACCATCACAAGCTCAAAGGGACTGGTTTATATATATATATTTTAGGGTCAATAATGGAAGCCCAACTTCCCACAAATATCTGGCCTCTTTTTGGGGTTAAATCCCCCTCCAGATGGCCAAAAAATCTCCAAAAAGGCCCAATTCTGGCCAAAACTATAACAAAAAATCCACTCTGTTATAAAAAATCAACCTTAGCCCCTCAGGCTAGGCGCGCACCCCTTTTGATCGATCATATTGGCCATATGTCTGAGCACTAGCCAACATGGCACTAAATGACTGCCCCACTCCTGCGTGTGGTCTCTGGTCGTATGCGGTTGAATAGGACCAAGGGATCGATCGGACGGGATAGGCCCTCGTCGACCACCTCGGCCATTGGTTACAACACCTGGTCATATTTTTTTGGCTCCTAGTCCGATGAGCTCTCCCCCGATGTTCTTCATTACCCAGAGCGAAAAAAAAACCAAATGCGCCAAGGGCTTATCAAGCCCCACCTTTGTAGCCTATTGGTCATGGTCCTTTGCGAAGTCACTAGAGCTCGGGAGGTTGCTGGTTCGACCCTGACCGCTGCCAAATTTTTGTACAAGTCGTCATTGGCCATCCGTAGGGTTCCACGTGGTACCATATGATTGGGCCACGTGGTGACCCATGATTGGACCGCTATACTACCCAGTCATTCGACCACCTGTCCGCCACATCATCTGCCATACACCCAGTCAACTGCCACATGTCCTACCACATAAAAAACCTTACAACTAATCAACTTCCACATGTCCTGCCATGTCAATAGCTATACAACCAGTCAGCTTCCATGTCACCAGTTGTACACCCAATCAACTTCCACGTGTCTTGCCATGTCACCATTCGTACACCTAGTCAGCTGCCACATGTCATCCGTACCGTGCCAACTCAGCCCAAAAATTCTGAATTTGAGTGACACATGTCACCTCTTGGTGACACCACATCAACAAGATGATGTCATGTCGACGTCACCTATCGTACTGCTGATGTCGGCATTGACTTTGACTGTTGACTTTTTGCCTGTTTGGGAATTTGGTGAGAACGCGATAACTTTAGTATACGGTGTCTGTTTGAGGAAAAAGATATATAGCCAGAATCAACGTGACGAGATAGACGCAATGGTGCTAGTTTCATATGATTCCAATAACTTTTATTTTTGAGCATTTTTTTGGACCTGAGAATTGTCTTGGATCAATCCTCCCCACTTGGAAGCTTTTGGACCTCCAAAAGTCTAGTATCAGTTGGTAAATAAGTGAGGATACCGTGCCCTCACTTTTTCGGTCTCCATCCACATGGCTTGACTTGTATTTGTGCCCTTCAATCCTACTCGAAGATATTCCACATCACCCTTGCAAGAAGTACAGACTCTTTTGTCCAAAATGGTGTCATCTTGCAACTCATTCATGTATTCAGGAGAAAAATCTTCTATGGAAGGAATATGAACACTCTCTCCTTGATCCTTGATCATAGGAGGCTCATACAATCTCAAGTTTTCCACATTTACAACTGAATAAATTTGCATGTATGGAGGCAATTCTAACTGGAAAGCATTAGAACCAATTTTGTCTAAAATTTTGAAAGGACCATAGCGAATTGGTTTTAGATTTTTACCTTCTCCTTGCAATCGTTCTTTGTTGATGTATAACCAAATTTGATCTCCCACTTGAACTGGTGATCGACTCGATGCATGTCATATCTCGCCTTGTATTTGGCTTGGATTTTCTCCAACTGTTCCTATACTGGCTGATGAATCAACTGGATCCGTTCAATGAACTTTATAGCCTTGTCCACATCACTGTGTCTTTCTATTGCAATGTCCTTCCCAAAGACAAAATACAAAGGATATTATGGAAAGTATCCCAAACATGTTTCAATTGGATATCTCTGAGTAGAATAATGTTTGGCTCGATTATACGCATGTTGCACATAACAAAAATGTTCATCCCAAAGCTTAGGATGTTTGTTGCAATATGCCCGAAGTAGATGCACTACTTTTCTGTTCACTACCTCTGTCTACTCATCCATCTATGGATGAAAGGCTATGCTCTTCTTCAATCTGGTGTCCATAAGTTCCCACAAGCTTGACCAAAATTTCCCCATGAACCTGGAGTCTCGATCAGATACAATAGAAGTAGGTAACCCAAAATGAACCTATACATTTTCAAAGAAAATTTGCACTGTTTGTTTAGCTGTGACTTCCCTTTTACAAGGAATTAGAACACACATATTGCTGAACCTATCCACAACTACATACAAGTAATCATGACCTTTCCTAGACATAGGAAATCCCCCCACAAAATCCATAGATACACTTTTTCATGGTCTAGAAGGAATAGAAAGTGGAGTGTACAATCCTAACTTTCTGTTACTTGGTTTGCTTACTACACACATAGTACACCCTTTAACATACTTAGACACTGTTTCATGCATTTGAGGCTAATAACAAAACCTTTGTAATTGAGCAACTATTTTGTCTATACCAAAATGTCTTGTTATGAGTGAAGTATGTGCTTCCTTGATTACATGGAATCTTTCACTTTCTGGAATACATAGCTTGCCCAAATGATACAAAAGTTTATCTTTAATGTGATAATTTAATTCTTCAGCACTTTTACCATGACTTAAATTTGTGTAGACTTCCTTAAAATCTTTGTCCTCAGCATATTGTTCAATGTAACTTTCATGAGTAATTGAATTGTGCTTAAGGATTGTAGCAATTGTACTAGAAGGTCTTGATAACATATCAACAACTTTATTATGAATTCCCTTCTTATATCTGATGACCAAATGAAACTGCTGTAAAAACCCCATCCATCTAAAATGCCTTGATTATTGTAGCTTAATTTTTGATTGTAGATACTATAATGGTTGGTGATCAATATGTATTATTGTTTCCTTTCCCATTAAGTAATGTTTCCAATTTTTAACACTTTGTAATAAAGCATACAATTCTTTATCATAGGTTGGATAGTTAATTATTGCCATAGTGAAGGTCTCATAATGATAACATATGGGATTTCTATGCTGCATCATCACTGCCCCCATGTCATAGTAACTTGCATTGGTTTCAATTTCAAAAGACTGTTGGAGAACTGGCAATGGAAGAAAAAGAGATGTACTAATATTCTCCTTCAAAGTGTCAAAATCCTTTTGCTGGCTTCCTCCCCATTGGAATACCCTTTTCACACTTGTCAAAGCATGTAAAGTAGCTGCAATTAGAGAGAATTTTGCAATAAACTTCCTCCAATACTGTGTTTCCCCCATGAAGCTTCTTACTTCAGTTACAATTTTAGGCCTTGGCCAATTTACAATGACCTCAACTTTAGAGGGATAAATATTAAGTTCTCCACCCCCTACAATATATCCCAAATATACCAGAGATGTTTTGCCAAATTCACATTTTGACAACTTTACAAAAAGTTTCTCTCTTTGAAATACTGAAAGTATCTGCCTAACATGTTTGATATGCTTCTCTTTGGTCCTACTGAAAACAAGAATATCATCTAAGTAGACTATTACAAAATAATCAATGAATGGCCTGAATACATTGTTCATTACCTGCTTAAAAGTATCAGGTGCATTAGTAAGCCCAAATGGCATCACTAACCATTCAAATAATCCCTATTTTGTTTTAAAAGCAGTTTTCCATATATCTTGTTCAACAACTATGATTTGATGGTAATCACTTCTTAAGTCTAACTTAGTAAAATATACCGCATTTTTCAATTGATCTAATAAGTCATCAACGCGAGGAAGAGGGTAATGATTTTTTACCATGATCTTGTTCAAGGCTTGAAAGTCCACGCACATGCGCCATGTGACATATTTCTTTGGCACTAGGATGATAGGTGACCCACATGGAGAAGCACTTGGTCTGATGACCCCTTGATCAATCAACTCTTGTACCTACTTCTTTATCTTTTCATTTTCCAAAACTGATAACCTGTACATTCCAATGTCAGGATGAGGAACATCCTGTTGCAATTGTATCTCATGTTCAACTTGTCGTTTAGGAGATAACCCTTTAGGAACTTGAAAAAGATCATCATAGTCAGAAACAACTCTAACTAATTCATCTTTCAACTTTGTATCACAATATTGGAAAGCATCGAATCCATCAATATCCTTTTCTTTCATGACCATTAGTAAATATCTTTTACTAACATTTACAATTCTCTTCATTTGCTCTGAGTTGATTAGTGACAGATTCAATTTCTTCTGATGAGCCCTTACAACATATTCTTTTCCATCTTTAGTTAATTGATACTTATTATCTTCACGATAGAATATTGCCTTTCTATCAAACAAATATGGACTCCCAAGTACAATACCACATATATCAAGTGGAACTACATCTAACTCAACCTCATCTATAAATTGTGAAGTGATAGAAAACTTTAGAACACATTGCCTATTCAATTGCAACTGATTATCATTATGAATACATCCTAATGGATATGGTTTCTTATGAGGTTTAGTAGTTAATCCAAACTTTTTAACAATTGTCTCTGATATTAAGTTTACTTGTGAGCCACTATCAAACAAAGTATCAGTTTTTTTATGTTTGGAAATTACTCTTATGTGAAAAAGCTCGATTCGTTTGATCTCATCAACTTCATTATCAACTTTTATAGACTGAACTGAAGAACTTGTACTAGCTTCAGAATTTTTACCTTTGATTCCCGTGACTATGATCTTGGTCTCATCTCCTGAATCAGATCCCAAGTTTGTTTGAGTTGTTGTAGTAGTCTTTGGCTTCCCTTTATTTTCGAACTTTGATGGTTTCAATTCTGGGTGAAGGATCCAACAACGATCCTCATTATGGCCTTCTTTCTTACAATGAATGCATGTAGGTTTTTCATTCTTCATTGTATTAGAATTATTCCCTTTAAAATTTTGTTTACCCTTGCCTTTTGTTTTGCCTTTAGTAGGTTTAAATGGTTTTACAAAATCAACATTTACCTTCTTGCCTATAGATCCAATATGAATCGCTTGCACACACACACACCTCATCTAAACTAGCTGGATTAAACATAAGAATGGTATGTCGTAAATAGCTATGCAAACCACCTATGTACTTAAGAAATGTCTCTTGAGTATCCAATGGTATACCCAACAATAAATCTCCTTTTCGAAACTCCTATGTATAACTTTGAACAATTTGTCCCTTTAACCGCCTAAAGTTCTTCCATGACATAATCGCTTGTTGCATATAAGCTAGAGGATAAAATTTATTTTGTAATGCAGATGTAAAATAAAGCCAAGAGGAGAGTGTCTTACCAAACTTTTTAAGATCCTGTTTTGTCCTGCTTTCCCACCACACAAGAGTGGTTCCTCCCATCTTGAGACTAGCAAGCTGGATCATAGTCTCCTCATATATGATTTTCTGTATTGTGAAATATACTTCAATTTGTCTTATCCAATTGTCTAACTTTTCTGCATTTAGTTCCCATCATACAAAGGTTACTCAAACTTAACATCAAGCTTTAATAAAGGCATTTCACACTTATGTCTATGTGTATGCTTCTGTATAGAATGTGTCATAGAATGAGAAATAACATTTGAAGTAGAACTTTAAGAAGAAGGAGAAGAAGGTGGTAAAAGAGGAGGCTTTGAAGAGTCTCCTTTCTCTTCACTTTTATATTTCGTAATAAGTTCTCCTAGATCAGGTTTATTTCTCTCCAATAAATCATCATACAACACTTTTACCATTTCTGACATGGAGAAAAATGTTTTTTCGAACTCTCTAGTTTGTGGATAAGTTCCTTCTTTTGTTGCCATTCTTTTCTTCCTCAATACTTGTTCTATATCTGAAATGATTTCAGCCAATGATCCTTCTCCTCTTCGATATTTGGATCTTGTGATCATCCAATACTGCACTTGTTAGACCTTCCAACACAACCAAAGCTCTGATACCAAAATACTTGATCCAAAAATGAAAGGTATTATAAACAATGTGACATTAATTTGATTCTCATGGATAATTAAAGAGTTCAACCATCATTAAACATCCTGCAAATAAGAGAAGATAACAACAATAAGAAAGAGAAGTATACAGAAAGAACTTGTTAATGGAGTTCACGAATGAGTGGCTATGTCTCCGGGCTCGCTTCCAAGTGGAGGACCACTTTATTGATCTTCAATGCTCAAGTTCTCTTTACAATTGCTCTTTGCTGCTGCAAATAGGCTTTTGATCTATTGTACAAGAAATCCTTGTGTAGATGCACACATGCCTCACAACTATCTCCTCTCAAATCATGCCTCAATGCCCCTGAAAATATGAGAAACATGCCATTAGTTCAAGCTTCTCTCACATTCCCTGCAATATAAAAGTACCCTCACAAGATCAAAGGGCCTGGTTTATATAGGTTTTAGTCTCAATAATGGAAGCCCAACTTCACACAAATATCTGGCTTCTTTTTGGGGTCAATTCCCCCTCCAGATGGCCAACAAATCTCCAAAAGGCCAAATTGTGGCCAAAACTATAACAAAAAACCCACTCTGTTATAAAAAATCAACCTTATAACCTTAGGCTAGGTGTGCACCCCTTTTGATCAGTCATATTGGCCATATGGAAGAGCACTAGCTAATAGGGCGCTAAACACTCAACCCCCTCCTGTGCACAGTCTCTGGTCATATGCGTTTGAATAGGACCAAGGGCCCGATCAGACGTGATAGACCCCCACCGATCACGCTAGCTGTTGGTTACAACACCTGGTCATAGTGTTTTGGATGCTTGTCCAGCAGGCTAGCCCCCAAGCCAGCGCCCCAATGTTCTTCGTTACCCAGAGCGAAAACAAAACCAAATGCACCAAGGGCTTATCAATCCCCACCTTGTGAAGTCGCTGGATCCTAGGAGGTCATGGGTTTGGCCCCAGCCCCTACCAATTTTTTTTACAGGACATCATTAGCCATCTGTAGGGTGCCACGTGGCACTATTGGCCCTTGACCAAGTTTTGGGTGTTTCTTGGTCATGTTGACCTATTTTGGAACTTTGATAGCCTGTCGAAGGAGGAGCACAAGACGAAGCGAAGATCATGGGATCTCAGCCCCCTTTTGGGCCTCTTTTTGGGTTGTTGGGAATATGTAACGGGAAAGGGATGTCAGCCCATGGGTTTACCCATGTTTAGGCCTATTTTGTAATGTATAAATAGATACCTAGGCGATGTAGGAAAGGGCCGATAAGCTAAGTGCCAAGTGCAAGTAGCAGTTGTATATTCTCTGTGCATGCTGTGTGAGACTTGCAAGGTTAAGTGCAAGTGACTGTAAGAGATTGAGTAGAAGCTTTTGTGCTGTAACCTAACTTGGGGAAAGAGTATCTGGTGAGGTGCGGGTAGATCTCCTGTCCTATGCAGAGTGGGGTTTGCATGGCTCTGTGCATGTAGATGACTGATTGAAGATAATAAAGAAGAAGAGTTGGTGGACGTAGCCCCAGGATAGGGGTGAACCACGTAATCACTGTGTTATCTTGCTCGACGCTTGTCTGAATGTGTTTATGTCTTCTTTGCTTAGTGCTTTGAGATGATCAGATAGATCTGCTTATGCTCAGTGCTAATGATATATGGAATGTTAGATCTAATATACATGAATATGTCTAGTGCTTGATCAGTTACGTATGACCTATTTTACTTATGCTAAGTGCTCATATATGGTAGATTACTATGAGTACTGTGAGGATCTGTTTTATCAGCGAAGTAGATAATGATTGCATGTTAAAGAACTAATGGTGCTAAGTGCTTTACTAAGTTGTATAATGACATATCTGTGTCCCAAATAAGGTTGCAGACACTTGAGTCCTGCAACCACCCCTACCTCTACCTCGGCTGAGACTTCATCTTCTTCACAAGTGTTGCTGAAAGGGTCGATAGTTAGGGTTTTGTTGGTGCACTCTTGTAGCATTGAACCTTGGGTCTGCCCCTATGCCAACAAATGGTTCTGTTGCTGGGACCTGAAACTGTGATTGCTGGGAACTGAGAAAGAGGAAGCTCTGTGCAAAGATTCATCCTAAAATTATGAAATCTCTGTGCATAGATCTGTGCCCTAGTGCACATTATTCTACTTGATCTGTAAAGCTTTGTGCTAAATAAAGAAGGTCGGATTTGTAGAAAAGAAGCAGGGTCTAAAATATTTGTGCTCCAAGAAAGGTAAAAGTGAGAATTTCTCATTGAAAGAGGTAAGATATGTAAGCTTTGTGCTCTGTAAAAGTAAGATAAGTGGAAATTTTTGTTTCTAGAGTATGGATCTAGGTATATCTAATAGGTTTTTTCCTAGTTTGAAAGCTAGGGTGTTAATAGATGAAAGAAGGTTTGATATGAATAGATCTGATAAGAATAATGGAAGATATGTTATACCTATGCATAGAAAGAATGTTTGGACTAACAAATGGATGCAGGATCCTAGAAAGAATTTGCTGCAGGTTAGCTACCATGATCCTAGTGCATAGTACAGAAGAGGCTGAGGATCACTGAAAAGAAAGAGAGGATTAATCCTCTATTATAGTTGCAGGAGGCTGGGACATATTGCTAAGGAATGCCATGGTGGAAGACCTAGTTGTCTCTGTTGTAAGGCTATGGACCATGAAGTGTTGGATTTCCCTAGAATGATTGCTAAGCTTGAAGGAATGAACTTGAGTCAAGAGAACCCTAAGGAAGATCCAAAAAAGGCAGAACCCTAGCAAGAATAAGAGAAAGTATGGATATGGATAAAAGAAACCCTAAATGACCACCAACATGTTAGCTTATCAGATATCTTCAAAGAGAAGGAATGCATCAAAGCAAGAATAGGGGACTTCGACATTGATTGTGTTTTGGATGAGGAAACACAGATGAATATTATGCCAGAGAGAACTTGGGATGCTATAGGAAGGCCTACTATGATCCCTTCACTAGGAGGAATAAGTTTATTCAGAGGAAAGCTAGTAAACCTATGTGGAAGGCTCGCTCAGATACCTATGACTGTCAATGGAAATTCGACAGAAGAAGACTTTGAGATTATTAAATTTGTTGAAGATAGCACCTCATTTACCATGCTAATAGGAAAACCTTGGATTTTTAGAGATCAAGCCAGAGGAAAGGAAGAAGAAGAAGTTTTGGAACAAAAGAAGCAAGAGTTAAAAGACTTTATGACCAGAAGGATCGTGCACATGATTGAGGAACAGAAGAGCAGATCACAGATATTTAATACTAGCAACCGGGATGTTGAAGCTAAGAGAACACTAGAGGATCCCCAGGAGATTGAATTACCTACCTCAGGAATAGAAGAAGTATTACCCATAAACCCTAGGAAAGAATTTCAACAACGCGAAGTAACTAAGACCAAAGAAGAAAATAATCAGAATGAGAAAAGCATTATTGAGATGAAGCTCACTAGAAAGAATGCTAGAAAGTTAAGAAAGAAAAGGGATAATACTGAAATATTATAGGAGGTTCTAGAGGAGACCTCGTAGAAAGAAAAATTACAGAATTTGAGCTTCGTCGAGATATTAGAACAACGACATATGGCACTTTGCCATGACGAAGAAATATAGCCATTGGGACCAATATATCCATTCAACTTCCGCTCTAAATGGACAGAAAAGAAATAAAGTTTCATCATCAGACCATTGGACCACGCTATAATATAAAGAACAGAGTTAATGAAGCCTTCATATTCATTGCAAGCGATCTGTTACAAAAGTTGTCTATTTATCCCGCCGTGCCATGCAACAAGAACACTTTTGCTAATTGAGAATTTGAGCTCGCAGCCTTGATTAAGATTGCCCAGTGGTCACTATGCCTTTTCCTTCTACCCTATTGTAGTGCCCACGTTACTTTAATAACCTGAGATATCCATCCCAAGCACGTATGTTCGAAGAGCTCACCGCTGAAGAAGCAACTGCGACAGAAGTTCTGATCGACTTAATGGATGAAAGAACCATGTCAGGAAGAGGACTATATACATGTGTACATGCATCATCGACACGAGGAGTGCAAGCCTCCCCATCGACTACTTGAGCTGGCCCATCCTGGCCAACCGATGAAAAGAGAACTAAGAATAGAGACAATCTTGTGAACGCTAAACTAATTCTGAGCATTCTACCTACTTATCTACCACCTCTGAGCGGCGCCATCACTCGTGACAGTGTACCTCATGAATTTAAGTATGCTTTGATCACTGCATACCTTTCGAAAGAAGTGCATGTAGTTCGTGCCGGCCAGGATAAACTCACCACGTTGAAGTTCAGTGACTTCAACCTCAGCGACAGGAAGGCTTACAGTATGCTCTCCCCTCATAAATATCTGACGCGAACTAAAGGAAAGAACTCCAATATTATGGCTCAATCATGGACCCATAACCTCGCGTAGTCAACCCTATTTAATGTAATGAAGATTACTCACTTCGGGAGGCATCAAGAAGTGAACACGTGCTTCAAGTTACTGTTGTCTTGCTATCACGGAGGATACTTATGGTTGAATTGCCGCATCACATTGGATCTGACTTTGATCAATCAGATCACAGGGATAAGCATGTAGGGCCCTGACCCACAGGATTTTTACCTCGACAAGACCGTGGATCACACTCTTGCACAGAAGATAAAGGATACGTATGGTGGTGTCGAGAAGGGCATGTGAGGCTACAAGGTAGCCTCTATCCAGAGCAGTGTAGTGTGCCTTGCCTATCAGCTAGTAGCAGGCAAGCTAGTTCACAAGAACTGACCGACACAAGTGATCGGATTTGTAGTAGACCTCGTAGGGAATTGCGTGAAGGGCCTACATATGAATTGGGCCAAATACTTGGTGAACCAGCTAGAAATGGACTGCAGGGAAGCATAGGACCAAGGGTACAAGTTCCATTTTAGCTGGCTGCTTATATTAATCGCTTTCATTGCATGGGAGATGACAGAAGGTGAAACCTTCCCGAATGTCGAGCCCTTTGAGCTACTGGCCATGAAGTTCAGTACGCTATGGTACTCCAGTGACATGAACAAGTAATGGTAGTCCAATGCCATTTTCCACACTTATTACAACCAACTGAAGATTTCAATCCATGTTACGCCTCGCATCACCCCAAACACACTTCACAGATTTAGGCCACTGATGAAATTCAACGTGGACTGCCACTTCATCTACATCACACCACGTGCTGATGAGCATCACCAATAGTTGCAGTCCTACTACAAACTAATAGAGGAAGACTTAGAAGATATTACTAAGGAGTGGTCGACAAACTTCCTCATCCCAGCTAACCCTGTGGAGCTCTCTGATGTTGATAGTCCAGAAGCCGTGCACGATACACCTAGACAAAGTAAGACCAAGAAGAATGAAGAATACCAGGATGTCCACAACACTTCAGCATAGACTCCTTCTATCTCACCTGAGCGAGGAGGTGATGGTGGAGAGATAGATGGCATAGAAGTCAAATATAAGAAAGATGAGGTCACACTGCCAAGAGACGAAGATGATCCCTCAAAGAGAAGGAAGGTTTCCCCTTCGAAACCTTCTTCAAGGAAGAAAATGAAAGCAACTAGAACGAAGTTTGAGACCACCCTAACCTCAGATGATTTCGACTTCATCATTTCTACACTGAACGATGCTTCGCTGGAGATAGTAGAGAAGCAGGAAGCCAAGCAGGAGGAGATGTTTAGTCGGATCAAGGTCGAATTTCAAGAAGTGCAACAGGCACTACAGTCCAGCCATGTAGTATCCAATGTGCCCTTGACAACAGGAACACCAGAAATGGGAGATGAGCTAACTCAACTCCACCAGATTGTTGATACAGTTGAAGCTCGCCTTCGACGAGCACAGGAGAAAACAACACAAGCCACCCAGGCTCTAGCGCAAGCACAAGGAGCTCTGTTAGAACAACGTAGTAATGCAGAATGAGAGAAGCTTGCTATGCAAGAGAAGTTTGATGAAGAGAAAGTAGAGGTACAACAAAGCAAGGAACAATTGCTCACTGAGAAACTTGAAGTTAAGGAAAGGGTCAACAAAGCACTTTGCTCTGTGACAATCGTTGAAGTCTAGACCGAGGACTAGGTTCCACAGCAGGTGCCACAATTGGAAGAGGTAATCCAGAAGCTCCAACAATGCATCACAGATCTAGAACTCCGCGCTATACCTGAAACCCCTCAGGAGATAAGAGACCAGTGAGAAGAAACTGCTCGCAGCGCAGTTGGCAGATTAAAATCTCTTGCCTTGGAGTGCAAGTAGCTAAGTAATCAGAGTGCCCAGACATATGAAAACCTTACAGAGAATCCATAATTGCAGACGCTGGAGTCACAACTCCAAGAATAAAAACAACATGTGGATATGCTATAGGTACAGCTAAAGGCCATGTCAGCTGTAGACAGGATGAAGAGATCGCATGAACAACACATAACTCAACAACAGGTTTAGATGCTTCAAAGAAGAGTGATGGAAGACACTCAATGACTTCAACTTGTGCAAGATCAAGCATGCCCATTATTTACAGACGTAGAGAGCCAGGGAGAAGAGCTTGAATAGGTTGTCCTCTCAGTAGAGCAGTGCTTGGAAGGACCGGTGAATGATGCACTGATCCAAGAGTTCACTGAGCAAGAGGCTACAACAAAACAACAAGTCGAAGAACCTCGATCCAAGCTCGATGCATTCGAGGCATAATTGGTTAGATCAGAGTGACTTGGGACGAGTCACAGGTGAGTGTTGGGGGCCTGTTGGCCCTTGACCAAGTTTTGGGAGTTTCTTGGTCATGTTGACCTATTTTGGGACTTCGACAACCTATCGAAAGAGGAGCGCAAGATGAAGTGGAGATCACAGGATCTTGGCCCCCTTTTGGGCCTCTTTTTGGGTTGTTGGGAATATGTAATGGGAAAGGGATGTCGGCCCATGGGTTTACCCATGTTTAGGCCTATTTTGTAATGTATAAATAGATACCTAGGCGATGTAGGAAAGGGATGATAAGATAAGTGCCAAGTGCAAGTAATAGTTGTCTCTGCTTTGTGCATGCTGTGTGAGACTTACAAGGCTAAGTGCAAGTGACTGTAAGAGATTGAGTAGAATCTTTTTTGCTGTAACCTAACTCAAGGAAGAAGGATCTAATGAGGTGCATGCATATATCTTGTCCTATGCGGAGTGGGGTTTGTATGGATTTGTGCATGTAGATGACTGATTGAAGATAATAAAGAAGAAGAGTTGGTGGATGTAGCCCCAAGAGAGTGGTGAACCACATATTCACTGTGTTATCTTGCTCAACGCTTGTTTGGATGTGTTTATGTCTTCTTTTCTTAGTGCTTTGAGATGATTAGATAGATCTGCTTATGATCAGTTCTAATGATGTATGGAATGTTAGATCTAATATACATGAATATGATCAGTGCTTGATCAGTTACATTTGTTAAGGTCCTAACCCGCACATAGGTAGATCAATGTATTCAAATGTAATAAAGGTCAATATTAATAAGACCTTTCAATAAAATAGAATAAGGCGGATGTAAGAAGAGCTAATAGAAGCTTCCGCTTCTAGAAGGATCTTCCTCTAGATGCTTCTCTTAATAGACATATTTAGTATAAATAAGGGTCGAGGGTATGAAAACCCTAGCTTGGAGATTATTGTAACAGAGCGCTGCTTGACTGGAGGTTGCCCCCTCGAAGAGGCCTGTGAACATTGCTATCTGAATCAAAGTGCTATTTCTGTTGCTATTTTGTATATCATTTCTGTGTATTGTGAAGATTATGCTGGA
>JASDQU010439548.1:0-11156 GCA_032191745.1 Picea mariana
TGCCATATATCAATTATTTTGAAACTGAAAACCCAAAAATCACTTCCTTCCTTAATTCCCGAAAAGCAAAAAGCATCTTAGTCATCATCAATTGTGTTTTGAAAACAGAGTAATCTTTTAATCTTAGGGTTTGTTTAAAGAAAATGTGATTTCGCATTTAAGAACTTTGGGGATATGTCACAAGTAAACCCCAGATTGCGAAATTGCGATGGGATTAGCAAGGCACTAATCATTCGTATTAAAAAATTTTTATTAATCATGATTAGTGGACAATTAATTTTTAATTTTTACTTTTCGGAAAATCGAGGACCGGGAGTTCGAAGGAGAAGAGTTTGAAAATGTTTTAGCAGAGAGAAAACCGAATCGCGAAAGACTAAGGGAGAGATAATTGTGTTTAGGGATTTGATTAATTATGAATTAAAGAGTTCTTTGTGGTAAACGACAGAAAAAGTAACATTCATTTCATTCCACTTTTTACTTTATATTTCTTAATATTTTGAAATGGCTTCGGGATTTCGGCGCCGGGAAAAAGGGATAGTTGAAGATCACACCTCGAGAAGAACCGAATTTCGAAACCCAAAAAGGAATGGGTGATTTTGAATCCTTTCTATTTTGGACTAAGGGCGGCTCCATGGCTCAGGAAAAGACGAAGCTTCATTTTTAAAGGGTGGAAAAATTTAATCTTCGTGTCAACATTAGGCTCCATCTAGGGATCTCGTCTCCTTGTGGGATGAGAAGAACATGTAGACCAAGTGCCTTAATTGAGTAATGGAGTCAAAGATTTGGCTCTGTGAGACAAATAAGGAGAAAAAACTGAACAAGATTAGGGTCTCAACGTCAACCTCGAAAACTCTACAAAAACAAAAATTTTGACTATCCTGAGCCAGGTTTTCAATAGATTTCTTATCCAAAAGCTGACCTCAAATTGTGTAAGATAATAAAAACCCAATTAATCAATCTTATTAGGATTTTCGTGATTCTTTTTGCATCAAGGTAAGTATTTATGTTGTGTCCGATAAGGAGATCTTAGAAACCTATGATAGAATCCAGCTGAAAAGAAGAGAAATTACTAGAGTATCTTTTAACTCACATATAACAACTTTTATCAGATATGAGGATATTGCTTCACTGCCAGCAAGCCTGTTCAGTATCTCGGTGAAGTTATCCGACTTCCCACATTGAATTTTCTTTCACCACTTCGTTTTTCACAAGCATTTAAATGATGAGATGAGGGAAATCAATAAGTATGGATTTCCTTTCTTCATCTCTTTAAACTAGATGGGGACAATCAATATTGAATTTCCTTTCACCATCTGTCCGTATAATTTTTTTTTTTTTTTAAACAATGATGATTTATTTATTGTAATTTTCAGATTTTTTATCCGGAATTAAAAAAAAAAGGGGGATTTCATACCTTTATGAGATCTTATATTGCTAGTCCAAAGATTATTCATTCATTACCTTTTTCATTGTGAGAGGCTTGATATGAGTACCTATGCATTTCGAGACTTTCAATACCTCAAGTCCGTTGTCTCACGATAACTTTTCCTGGGAATAACATAACATTATAGTCCTTAGGAAATGACACGAAATAAGATTTTGCTTCTTTTATTTTATATGCATGTTTATATATATATATATATATATATATATATTTATTTATTTTTATTTACAAAAAACATGAAAACAAACCGGTATATACAATGATAATTTAGAAACACATTATTGCATGAAGTGTTTGAGATGCCGTCCATGTATAGGGGCATTAAGAATGTCTCCATCCAGGTTTTCTAATAACCAAGCATTTTTTCCTTCCAAGGCCGAAATTCTGTATGGAACGGACCAGATTGGATCGAATTTGACATGTTTTCTAGCATCTTCCTTTCTAGCTTCCCATTTTAAGACCAAGTCGCCAGGGATAAATTCTTTATCTTTCTCTTTCTGGTCGAATAAGGCTTTCATTTTGTCCTTATACCTTTGCAACATTTCATTTACTTCAGCCCTATTTTGCTGGAATTCAACCAGCTAGTTTATTCTCCTAGTAATGTCATTGGGCTCTTCATTGGAATCTTGCTAGAGTTTCATTACTAGTAGAGCAATATTTATTGGAAAAACGACATCAGTTCCATATACCATCTGGAAAGGGGAAATCCCAATTGATATTTTGGTACTTATTCTGTTGGCCCATAAAGCATATTTTAAATGGGTATGCCACGCTTTTTTTTTTTCAGTCAAAACTTTTTTTATCATTGTAATCAGGCTTTTGTTGGATGATTCAGCCAGACCATTTCCTTGTGGGTAGTAAGCTGTGGAGTGCCCTAGTATGATGTTATATTTTTGACAAAAAATTATCATGGCCATTGCTTTAAATGCCTGTGCATTGTTAGTGACTATTTTTCGAGGGCAACCAAATCTGGATAAGATATTATCTTCCAAGAAATCGATTACTATTGAGTCAGTTTCATTCCTTGTGGGGATAGCTTCTACCCACTTAGTGAAATAATCAGTAGCAGTTAGGATCCATTTGTGTTTCACATTGGAGTGTGGATGAATTTCTCCAATGAAATCAAGTCCCCATTGCTGAAACAAGGCTTCAATTTTAACTAGAATCAGGGGTAAGGTTGAGACTCTCTGTTTGCCTGTGAACAATTGGCATGCGATGCAATTTTGAACTTTAGTGTTAACTTTTGTGAACAATTTGGGCCAGTAGTATCTGACTCTTAAGATTTTATATGCTGTTGCTCGCCAATCATGATGTCCTCCACATACTCCGATATGGAATTCATCTATAACCTCTTCTGTTTCAGTCTCAACTAAGCACCTCAGTAGAAAACCGAAGGGATATTTCCAAAACAACTTAGAATCTATGATACAGTATTTTACAGCATGCAACTTTAGTGTCCTAGTTTTTGACAGGGTTAAATCACTAGGGCATTGAAGCATGAGTAGGTAATAGACAATGTCGCGATACCAAGCTGAAGCCGAAAAATTATCTTGGATTTCGGCTGTAGGTACATTGATATCAAGCTCGTCTATTTCCAAGAATCCCTCATCCTCTTGCAGCCGATTTATCCCAAGCACTTTTAAATTTGATTCGGCAAGCAATTTGGCTAAACCTTGACCTTTGATAATTTTAGTTGGCTTGACTTCTAGATCAAACTCCTAGATCTTAGCTAACCACCTGCCTCTTCTTCCATCGCTGTCTGGTTGCACTAGGATGTCTTTAACAGAGCCATAGGGTACATAGGCTATAATCTTTGAATGTAACACATAAGTTCTGAAAGCCTTCAGAGCTTTCACCATTGCGTAGGCTTGTTTCTCCATTATATCATATTTCAACTTAGCATCTCTGAGGCTTTTGCTAAAAAATGCAATAGGCTGCTCAAAACTTTCTTCGTTTTTTTGTAACAAGACAACTGCAATGGTATGTTCTGAGGCAAAAGAAAAAATAAAAAACTTTTTCATGTAATCTGGACTTGCCAAGACCGGTGCTTCACTTATTACTTTCTTGATGTGTTGAAATGATGCTTTGGATTCGCTAGTCCATCTCACCTTGCTGTCCTTTTTGAGCATATCTGCTATCAATTTCACAATCTTAGCGAAGTTAGGAATGAATCTCCTCAAGAAATTTATTTTTCCTAAAAAAGACTAGATTTCTTTTACATTTCTAGGAAAATTTATAGTGTCAATTGCTTCAACCCTTTTTGGATTGATTTTGATTCCTTATTTAGACACGATATGGCCCAAGAGCTTACCTTCTTGCATCGTGAAATGAGATTTCTTGGGGTTGAGTGACAAACCAAATTTTTGGCATTTCTCAAAGGTTTGCCTAAGGTGCGTTAGATGTTCGGCATCAGATTTGGAGAACATGATTAGGTCATCAAGGTAGATAACAACAAATTTATCCCTTTCACCCACAAAAGAGATATCCATGGCCCACTGAAAATCAGCCCCTGGATTCATCAAACCAAAGGGCATTTTATCATACATAAAGTACCCCACGGGGTAGTGAAAGCAGTCTTTTCTTTATCATATTGATGCACTACGATCTGATTGTAACCTGAAAAACCATCAATCATAGACATTCGGTTAGCTCTAACTAATTTTTCTAAGATGTAATCCATCTTAGGCAATGGGTAATTGTCTTTGAGTGATGATCGATTCAGGTTTCTAAAATCGACGCATAGTCTGATCTCGCCATTTTTCTTTCTTACTGGGACCAAGTTGGATACCCACTCAGAGTATCTCAGTGGAACTATGATTTTAGCATCCAGGAGTTTTTTGACTTATTTTTCTATCACCGATAACAAGATAGGGTTAATCTGCCTGAGTTTATGTCTAAAAGGTTTGACGCCTGGTTTTAGTGGGATTTTATGTTCCATGATGGTTGTATCATAAGTTCTCAACTCATCATAAGAACAGGCAAAAATGTATTTGTATTTTCTAAGCAACTTAGCATATTTACTCTTGATTTTGGGAGACAGGTACCTGGACACTTTCACTAGTCTGGGACTCTCATCAAAACCTATATTGCAATCTTCAACTTCCTCCGGCTGAGGCTATAAGATAGTCTTCAAAGGGATGTCATCATGACTAAAAATCCTTTCTAAGGGAATCAGGCCCTTGGGTATCTGATTATGTTTTAAAACCAACATCTGGTGATTTGCGATTTTATCCTAGAACTCTTGGGGGTCCTCCCCTTCCTACATGATCCAAATAGGATCATTTTGGTTCTCTTGGTCAGCATGGGTTTCAGCGAACTCGTCTATCGTTTCTAGAAATTTTCAGAGTTTTTCATCATCCTCGAAGACTTGCCAATGTTGTATGTTATTGGGTATGGAAGGTCTATGTCTCATTTGTATATGATATTTAAGTTTGAAAGCAGTGAGAGGTGTGAAAGTCGAAGCTTCTTTGGATAAAGCATCTGCCTGCTGATTTTCAGCTCTTGGGATGAAATGAACATTAACAGAGGAGAATTTTTTTTCGATTAGTTCCCAAACACAATTTCAATATGAACTTAACCTAGGATGTTTGGCCTGATACTGGCTACTAACCCGTTTCATGATCAACTCTGCGTCACCAAAATCTTCCAAGTTTTTAATTTTCATTTTCCTTGTGACCTCTAACCCTAACACTAGATCTTCGTACTCACATACGTTATTGGTGTGTTCTATGTTTCATTGAAGCCTATAAGAGAAAGGGATAACGAATTGGTTATCAGGTGCCACAAAAATTACTCCAGCCCTAGCTCCAAGATAAGATGAGGCACCGTAAGAAAACATTTTCCAAACACCAATGTTATACACATCTTGTTCTATTTGTTCTTTTTGTTTTTTTATTTTCTGTACAATTTTCTTCTATACACGCATCCACATCATCATCTATAGATAATATACAATTACCTAAATCCTGATTGACAATATATACAGGATAATTGTTTGGGCTGAGAGGATCACTGACCGTAAATGCTAACCTAGTTTCCCTGTACAGTCGCATGAACTGCCCCCCAAAAATTGGAATTGTTGCGTACATCATATCAAGTTGAAGGGAACCTCCAAGTTTGGCACCCCAAGATCGGGACAAGAGAATGCCATATTTTGGGGGTATATCTGCGAAAAATACATCCATTAAAACACATTTTGAAGGTACTTGTGCAAGGTTTAAAACTAAGTCCTTTATCATACCTATACACTTGACTTTTCTTGAATTGAAAGAATATAAATCTCCATAAGGCCTGGTGATTTCAAGGCTGAGTCTATCCATGATTGCTTTAGGCATCACATTGTGATATGCCCCAGAATCTAACATGCAATTATGGAGCAGATGGTGGAGAATGGTCAGAGTAATGTAGAAAGGGGCAACAATGTCTTTGGCACCTTCGAAGTGTGGGCCAAAAATTATGTGAGGTTTTTCATCCTCTAAGTTTGTAATATCGTCCTGACTTTCATTTTCCAAAAAATTAATCATTTTAGCAAATTGTTTTTGGTATATCAAGTTTTTAGCTAGTTCTACAAGAGGAATAGGTATTTTGATCTTATTGATTTCATTTTCTAGGTTGAAACTTCCAATGGTTTTGTCAATTTCCATGTTTTGAACCTCTGACCCTTTCTTTTCAGTTTTCCTTAGCTGAGGGGTCTTTGTTTTGGTAATAGGGGTATCTAGTTTTTGCATGCTCAAGGGTGGCATTTCCAATGTCTTTGTTTTAGTAGATTGGATGTTAGCGGCCTTAGTCCCTTTAGTCTATTTCTCAGTGATTTTTGAAATTGGTTCATCAATTTCAGACCTCGGCAGTATTTTTTTAACTGTAATGGTTGAAAAAACCCTGTTTCTAGGTCTCAGGTTGTATTTCTGGTGAAGTTCACCCATTATTCCACCCGCTATTCCCTAATAGGTCAAATCTTCCGAAACATTGCCATTCTTTCTACTGTCAGTCCCATACTCTGTAGTCAAATATTTTTCATAATCATGTCTTGTTATGTAAGGTTGTAGGAATTCATTGCCAAGATTGTTCATATCCTCTTCTAACTTCTCAAAATCCTCCAAGTCTTGCCCTCCTACAAAGTTTTCACCTTTAAAAGGAGTTTGGATCTTTTGATCTTCATTCTTAATTTGTTTTTGGTGGTTTTGAGGGTTAGGGTTCTTTCTGAACTCCTTTCTAGGGTAATGTTCATTCTTAGCTTGTTCTAGTTCCATTCTCGATATTTTGTTTGACAATTCTTTGATGATTCTAGCCATATCGTCCATTTTGTCCTCTGAAGATCTTCTTGATCCAGAGGGTTCTCCTTGCTCCCTGTATCTCTTGATTTCTTTGTTTCCCGTATCGAATTTAGCTTTCAGCTTTCCTGATTCCATCATATTAGATTTGATTTCGAGGGCATCATCTTGCATCTTGGTAAGATCTACTGATCTTCTCTCCCTTAATAATAGGGCGAAGTATAGGTCAAAAGCTCCAGCGAAAGTCACTTTCACTATAGGTTGTGAGGGCTTGACCTCGGTTGGGATCTTATTGTATATTTTTTTAAACCATTGTGTAAACTCAAGGACCGATTCAGATTTTTTCTTTCAAAGAGCTCCAAATTAGGTCAGATAATAAAGATGGTATTTCTGTTCACCCCATTGTCTGATAAAAGAGTTTTCAAGTTCATCATATGACGATATAGATCTGGCAGTTAGGTCTTGAAACCAAGTTCTCACTTTCCCTTCAAAAGTTTGAACCGAGAGTTTGGAGTAAACATCTTCATGTTCCAATCCAAGAATGTTAGTGAATTGATCGAAATTTTTTATGTGTTCAGCTGCTGTCAAGTCGCCTTCTCCTGTGAACTTAGGTAGGTTTTCATGTAATTTTCTGGTAAATCATGGAGAGGGATTGGTAGAATGAGAGGGGTGTATCTTGCAGCAACTTTTGCAAATATATAAAGAGGCTATGCTTGGCCACCTGCTCCTCCTCCTTGACCACCTGCAGTAGCACCTCCATCCCCACCTCCTCCGGCTGTGACCATTGTGAAGTTAATGGTTAAAGTCTGGGGGTTGTAAGGACGGGTTTCAAGAAACTGATTATCGAAGGGGAAGAAACTTGAGAAAGAAGAGCTTGGGGAATGTGGACTGGTTCCTTCAAAACCACAGCGTGAGAATACAAGAGAATCAACAGAAGTTGAGTCAAGATATATAGAATAATTGTTTGAGTTTTGAGATGTAGGAAAATGAACTTCGAGAAGGGAGGGAGAATGAGTCGCCACAGGAAGTGAGGCAACTCTTCATTTTCTATTGGTGTGGGAAAAGGATGAGAAAGCCTCAGTCTCAAAGATCAGATGAACCAGATCTGATTCAGGGGGTGTGACTTTATCAACGAGTTATTTCCTATAAAGGGGTGGAATACTTGATTCACCGCATTGATATTTTGAGTCAGACTGTGTAAACTTAGGTCAAATTTTTTTATTTGTGGATGAGACAGTCTGGAAGAAGTATCTTCTTGATTTTAGAATTATTTCAGGGTTCGAAAAAGGTGAAATCTGCTTGTTGTTTGGATTCTTTCTGGTGTTTTTCTGTTTAAGAGCCAGCTTAAACAATGTCGAGTCTCCAAGTGAAAGATAAAGGTATCCTTAGAAGGTTTTCAAACTTTGTTCACTATCAAAGAAATGAAGCGTCAATGTCGTTCCCCCCAGGGAAAAAACTTCGTTTCTCCATTCCCTGGTAATGACGCCAAAAAGATGTTGTTCCTGAGTTTATACTTTAAGGATTTAAAGTATATTGTCAAGGCATATGAAAAAACAGAGGGAGATAAGAATAGAAAAAAGATTGATAAAAAGGTAAAGGCTATTGTTGGTTTCTCAACTGTCTCTGTCGAAATTACCAGTTTTCTTGGATACTGATATCTCTCTTAATTGCTGCCCATAAATGTTCTAAGTCAACCCGGTTATTTATTGTTTGTAAAATAGTGTTAAGTAAATTTAGAGAAATACTGGTTTGATCCGAGAGACCGGGCTCGATGTTAGGCTGCCTTGCAACTGGTACTGTCATGAAGGAGGAAAGTAAAGGAGGATAAAGTTCTGTGTTTTGTTTTTAGGTTGGTTATCTCTATTCCACAATGTAATGAGAATGATGTCAAAACACAAATAAATAGTATGACCAAATTGTAGGCCTTTTCTTGTATCTGAGTCAAATTTTAAAGAAACGAAACATGCATGATATGGAGAAAAACATAAAGCTATTAGCAAAGTGAGGCATCAATTTCAGAGGAATCTCACATTGTAATAGAAGACTATGAAATGAGAAAAATATTAATGAATCATATGATGTTGAAATCTAAGCATCTACAGGTCTTGTATCTGTTGATAATAGATACAGAGGAAAAACTGTAAATGATTTGAAATAACAAGAATAATAATTTCCACAGTAGAGGTTGTACTAAATTGTAGCTAAGCATTCATCAATTAAACATATATAAGAAAGATGAGATGACAGAGAAACACATAACTCAGAAGTGACAAGATCTAGAATCTTCAATCTGCATTTCTATTAATTTAGAGTCTCTTCAAAATTACTTCGTTAAAAATGTTTTTCAGAGAGATCAAAAAGCCCTTGTTTTAGTCTTCGTTCCATATATTCATACAAGGTCATCCATACTTGATGGTTAACAGTCTCCTACTTTCTAGGAGAAAAATAGTTACAAAATCGTAACCTTAACCGTTGCACGATTAAATTTTGTTTATCTATCATTCCAATAGTATGAGTTGTCAAATGATACTTCATTGCTTAGTCGAAGTCTCTCCCTCCTTTGATGCTACACATTCAATACATTTCTCCAGAAAATTGACAAAGTTTCTAGGAGGTGTTGGAAGATCTTTAGTCTCAAATAGATAAAAAGTTCTTTGTACCTTTGGGAACCAGTCTTTAAAACCTTGGTCGAAAAAATTGATCACTTGCAATTTTAAAATAGGTTGTACCAACCATCTGTGTATTAGGTTGGCATCAATTTCCTTCAATTGTAAAATTTCAATCTGAATCTTCTTCAAACCTTCTTTGCAGTCCAGTTGCTATTTTTCAATGTTTATCTACCCCAGTGACTCAGAGAAGTCATTTTTTTCAATGCCTAATGCTTGCTTATCCAAAGAATAGAAGATTCCTTCACACTCATCATTGATTTCTTTGACTATCTTCTTGATCTCAGATATATTTGTTTCCCATACCTTGAGCATGATGTCTCCTTTTATTTTCTTCGTGACAGAGAGATTTATATTTTTCGTTGCCTCTTTATTCCCTGAACATGCAACCTCTTTCTAGAAACTATTCCTTGCTGCTTTAGCTTCCTTTTCTAGTAAAATAATATTATCAAGAAATTTTCTTACCTCTTGAAAGTAATTATGGATGATCCCTATTTTGGAGATCAGTCTCTGCTGCTCAACTTCTATCTTTGTATGTGTTTCCATCGAGAGGGTCTGGAAATCCTTTAAATATATAACTCGACCTTCCATCAAATTTAGCTTAGCCTGTGTTGACGGGCAAAATCGACCGTCTGTCAACTGAGAGAGTGGAACTGGTCCGGGGTTGTCAAATAACCCAAGCCGTTTGGGATGAACCACCCTAACAGGTTTAGCGACTCCGTTAGCCAATCTAAGGTCCTAAGAAAACAAAAGAAAACTAACTAATCTAACTAAAAACAAATAAAACAAACAAACTAACTGATCTAACTAAAACTAACTATTAAACAAACTAAACTAATCTAACTATTCTATAAATACAATCTACTAACTACTAATATACTAACTACTAATTAACTATCTAACTACTAACTGAAATATAACTTATTTACAAAATCTACAATATCTACAATTCACAGATTTAAATAAAACCTGAAAAACTCGTTTGCATTCTGTCCTTAGACAGAGAAAGATATTTTTTGTTGATTTTATGATTTTATGAACACGAAATAAAACAAAACTAAGTAAACTAAACAACTAATATAATAATTCTAACTAAAAATCTAACTAAACACATATATAACTAAACTACTAATATTATACTAAAAATACTAACGAAAATAAATCACAAACTGACTTAAATGACCTAGATTTGTCCTGTGTATGATGATCTTCTAAGCTGATCGGAGGGAGGAAACCCACACCGAATAATCCAGAAGCTTCTCATAAACGATAGCTGCAGTGCTCTTTAAGTTTGTTTACAGGACAAACAAGACATAAAAATCACAACAATCATATAATTTATAAATCTTAACAATTAGGTAAACCTGTATGCAAAGACTTATACAGAATAATCCAATTGATGAAGAAGAGAAATCTGTCATTCATTAACTGAACAATTAATTGTTGTGTTTTTGATTAATGAAAGAAATCAGACATGGATCATATTAATTAAATCATATCACTTTGCAAAAGACTATGATAGCTAAAGTAGTCACTAATCAAATGCAAATTGATAAACATAAATATGAAACAAAAGATTGATATTATGAAAGCGAAAGCTGTAGCAGAACATCAACTTCTGTCTCAGTTTGCATTAGGAATCCATAGCCTGATTCTCCCACAAGTGAGGATGCCTCTTATTACAAAAAATAATAAGTATTTATAAGTTTTCCACAGGGTAAAACCTCCCTGTGGAAGTTATCAAACTGTTTACATAAATCTGGGAAGATATCCCAA
>JASDQU010439548.1:39437-50141 GCA_032191745.1 Picea mariana
AAATGAAATGGTCTTTTGAAAGGTGACTCCAACATTCTTAATGCCAAAAGGATTTTTTTTGTATGCGAATGTACCCCATGGACAAATAAATTCCATTTTATGTTGGTCCTCAGGCTTGATCTGAATCTGGTTGTACCCAGAAAAAAAGTCCATAAAATAAAATACCTCACAACCTGCACATTCATTGACAATCTGGTCGATGAATAGGGTTGGAAAATTATCTTTCACGAAAGCTTTCTTCAGGCTATGAAATTCCATACATACATGGATAGTAACTTGATTTTTGTTGACAAGAAGAGGGTTCGACATCCATTCTATCAATTGCATAGGATAGATGAAACCAACCTTGATGAGTTTATCTACCTCATCCTTGATCGCCCCTTCATTGCAAGGATTGACTAGGCGAAGCTTCTATCAAACAGGCTTAACATTAGGGTAAGTTGTCATCTCATGTTCAATGAAACGTGGGTCAATTCCTGGAATTTCCTCATAATACCATGTAGAGACATCGTGAGACTCTTTAAATAATTCAGTGTAGATTTGAATCTCTTCATGGGAACAATATTCTTTGATGAACATGTTTTCCATGATGCCAGGGGTTCCATACATGTCGATAGTTATTGTTTCAGCTATACTTTCCATATTTCCCTCAGTGTGTATTTTGTGCATGGTCAAAGGGTTAACAGGACAAGGGGCATATCCATTCATAGTCGTAATGAAATATCCTACCTCTTTTCTCTTCAGGTCAGGTAAGAAATAACATCTATGGTGAAGATCGTCCCAAGGTCTATCTGGCCCAATCATTTTCTCCAAAATCGCCTCATCAGAGGGAAAGACTAAGTCCAAAGGGTCATACGCGGCGAGAGAGTCTTAAGCCCAAATAGGCTCAAGAACATGATCTAGCTCCTATGTGGGAGCCAGATCATGGTTGATTGGGGCTTGTTGGATAATGTTGTATGAAACCTCAAAAGAGGATAAGGGAATTTCTATTCCAGGGTTCCCTATCCCTTTCATCGAAGCCGATGGGGAAGGTAAAATCCATGGGTCATTAATGTAACTCATTCTAAAATATGAGACTTGAAAGATCATAGCCTTCGGCTGGTTGAGAAAAGTCAAAATAAAATTAACATCATTAGTAAGTGGTGGATAATCAAAAGTAGCCATTAAATATGGAGACAATCTGACACCTAAGTAGACATTACTTAGTTGCGGGTTGTCAATCGTTGAGACCGTGGACACCCCCGATGAAGGGCCAGGAAGGGAGAAATATAATTGATAAATGAATATGATCTAGCCTTCGTGAGGAAAACATAAGACCTAAAAAATAGTGGATACAACCACTGTCATAGCATAATTCCAACTCCACCCTAACAAAAGATTGTAGTTGAGAGGTACACTGACTACTTCTACTTAAACACACACAGTTTTTCCCTCCAACTACACGGGGAATGAGGGAATTATTCCATGTGGTATAAAAGATCAATCATCAAACATATCTAGCAATGTGGGCGATGGAAACAACTCAGGTTGGTCGATGGCCTTCCATCATGGCATTGACATCATTAAAGTTGAGGAACCCTCATCAACCATCGTATGGAAAATTTTCCATGTCAACGATTTCGTGGCATACACCACTAATATTTCAAAATAAATGTGGTTCAAAAGATGAGGTTTATAATAAGTAGGGTAAAAAAAAATCATTCCTGAGTTAGTGGTCTTGACCGCTCCCAAGGAAAACAACAATGCTTTCCTCTATGATGGGAAACTCTGGAGGACTTTCAAAGTGTACATTTCACAAGGATTTTGTCCCATATCCTCCATGATGGAGTAATTCTAAGAAGCCTTTGCGTTCGGTTTGTGAGAATCCTTTTTGAATGAATCTTTAGGGATCTGAGTCATAGTTTCTCCCAAAGTATTCTCAATTTGAAGAGGAGGCAGTGGGTTGGAAGCTTGTTTTCCCTTCTCAACAGAGTCTGGTGTTCTGTAATTATGAGCCCTGGTCTGTAGATGAGCTTTGGACTTCATCATATAAATTTATTTGGCTCCATTGTTAGTATTAGGAATGGGGGCTCTTTGATTTCCCCCAGGCACGTTCGTGGATGAGGAAGCTTGAGCCAAACTTTTCACTTGTGGAAAAGTGTTGGTTAACACGGTTGGCTATTGTTGTTCCAATAGATTTTGGGCTTCCTCAAGTCCAAGGAATTGGTGAGTCAAGTGGTCGTTCATGCAAATCTTACATGGAAAATTTACCTTCCTCTTTTTTGTTTTTTCCCTCTCCAACATTATTTGCATCCTTCTTATCCCACTTAGCCTTCTTGTTTTTATATTTATGCTTTCCCTCGATTTGTTGGTTAACCTTCGGATTTGTCGATTGCACATTGTGTACATTTGACGTTTGGGTTATGGGGGTAGTCAAACTAGGATTTTGGTTGGCCAAAGTCTATTGAATCGATAACTGTTGTAAGTCATTAGTCAATTGATATGTGGGCTTGCTCTATGTTGAGCCTACTATGCCATCAACATGATGCCCAAACTTCTGTTTGGTTTTGTCGAAAGTCAACCATGGTGCATTGGGAAGGATTTAATATAGCATATCAAATTGAGATTAAATCAACTCAAGTTGTTGGGCTCTCATGATAGCCTCTTCTTTAGAAAAAAACCCCGGACGTCGCGACATCTTTGGATACATAAGGCACCAAGGAATTTAGGAACCACTCAAGAAAAAATGCGAGAGGGACCTTAACTTTGATCAAACTCTTTAGGCATCACCATTCTCATATCTGATCCAAGATATAGAAAAATTTTGTTTGCTCGAAGTTGTCAAGAAACTCAGTGTCGACATCATATCTTACTGGTAATTGGAAATGGTTTAAGAATACCATAGTTAGGTCATTAAATTAAGCGTACTTTGAGCTATCGATCTCTATATACCATTTTGTGGCACCCACTATAATAGTGTGTTGAAACAAATGAAACTGGACGAAATAATCCTTTAATGAGTTGTATCAGCACCATAAATAAAATGTCATAACATGATCACCTAGATCTTCACAAGGCTTTCCTTCGAACTTAGGGATGTCCGAGGGAAACTTAGTCAGCATGGGGGGACAACATATCAGGTCATTCAAAAGTCTTGACAAGTCTATAAAATGAAGATTTGCTAGGAAAGGTAGTCTAGGTTGGGGTGGATTCAAATGAAAAGAGGGTCCTGGATTTTGGCTGGCACTAGGTTTCCAGGAAAAGTTTGGCTGTTGAGAAGGGTTTTGGTAGAAACTATTAACTCTCCAAGAAACTGTTTGAGGTTGTAAGTCAAATATGCTTGGTAACTTAAAGTGTAAATGATTTGGTGTTTTGTGTTTGGATCAAATGGGAAATACTGACCTACTGGATTGGCGTCAAGATAGTCAAATATGTACAACCAGATGAGATATTTCTCTCAAGAATCAATAATCATATGGATAACTTACTGGTGGGTGAAGAAGGCTATGTTTATCAACAAAAACATCTGTATGATGGGATGAATAAACACAACAGTGATTGCTAATCAATCAATGTTTATGAATTGACAGGATGAGATGACAGCCACTAGCAATTAGACAAACATAGATCAATAACAACCATGAAATTATAGGAAAAGAAAGAAATGGAAATCTGACATCAATAAATGAGAGAAACTTGTGATCTGTATTATATCATAAAGAAAGTCTATTACAGAAGTAGTGTAGTATTAGTCTCTCCAGACTCAAACCCCCATTACTTTAAAAGCATGGGATTTATAGCCTTTACACCATAATCTAAGATCCTATCAAAGAGGATTTGAAATACTAAGAATAGTATTAATCAAAATAGTTTACAAGAAAGTAGGATCAAATCCTATCTTAAGGAGTCAAACCCTTATCATAATCTGGTCTTCAGCATTTTCAACAGTCTTCAAGGAGATGATAAGGTAACTCAGAATCCTTCTTTGACAGCTGGGCAAATCTTTAACAAAAATTGGATAAACTTTGACCCTATTATCCTTTGTATAAGCCTCAAAAATTTTAAGAAGAGGGTAATCTTTATCCATTTTAATCTTATCATTCATTTGGAACCTTCCTCAAATGATTTGGCAGTGAAAATATTCGATCTGATAAAAAAGACTATCATTCTTCCTATGTTTGTGCATTCGGCAACTCCTTTGTCTTGAAAAATGAAAGTTAGCTGTCAAAGGCCTTGATTTTCGACAGCTAACTGTGTGTTATTATGCCGATTATGTTGCCGAAAAAACTAGAAATATTCCTCTCAAATATTCACCTATATATCTCAAATAATTTATTTTTTTTGAAAACTGAGAGACATTTTTGAATATTGGTTTGTTGTGAGAAAAAACCTCTCTCAGTTCTTGGAGATTCATTTTTATTTGCCCAGGATCTTCATTTCAGAAACATGTGTCAAACAGGGAAATTCCGAGATCCGAAAATTAAGGCTTAGAGATGAATTCGATTCTCCTAATCTATGACACATGTAGGAAATTGAGAGAATTTATTTTTATTTGAGGTGTTAGTAACAAAAACCTCCGCCCGTTTCTCAAAATGATTCTCCAGTCGCTCAGAATCATCATTTGAAAATGATGACTCAGCACAATAAAAACATACTCTTCTTCACTTTCGACAATTCATTTTCCCTTGAAAATATGATTTAGCTGCCGAAATCCCTGACTTTCGATAGCTCACAACATTGTAAAATTACCATTTAGCTGCCGAAACCTAAAATTTACTTTTGGTCTATTTCATGAGGTGAAATCCTCATTTTATTGAATTATAAGCCTTTCTCAAAGACTTCATGACTTTCAAACCTAAAAATAAATCTTCTACCTAAAGCTCCTCTTATCATATGATTTGGAAATAATTTTCAAGTCATTTTTGATCGCTAAGATCTGGCTCCAATTGGGATGGATACTTCCTTGTGAGGTTTCCAAGAACCACAGATCTAATGCCTTTCCTAGAAAATAAAAACTAAACTTAATGTCTAGTGTTCCATTGGGCATGGAGTCAATATTTCATTGGTCATGGAGTCATCTATCCTTTAGAACTGATCCCCTGTAACCTGTAGCCAACATGTAGCCTTCCTATAGCCTGCCTGCTTGTTCAACAACCAATAACTAGAAGAATATACTTTCTTAGATGAAAAGCTTATTTTCTTATCTTCTCCTACTCCTAACCATAAAAACCAACTCATCATGTGACATCATGATTCCAATGAATCCATGATAACATCAGACTAATTACAAGAATCCTTTTCATGCATATAAATTTCAGAGAACACTTAATGTCGTGCAACATAATTTCAATTTGCAGAGCATACTTACAATCATCATTTTCCTTGGTTCCAAAGATTGCACAACTGAAGACTTCTGAAAAACATAACTCCATATAAATGACTACCGGATCATAGAAAGAAGTTAACTCTACTTGCTTCTCAAGCCTTTCTTCAACCTTTGATATATAGCTTCCATAAACTGGTTCCTGCAAATCTGAAAGTAGTTGTGAGCTGATTTGACTGCTAATCCCTTCTTTTTCGATACCGTCTTCGTAGGTGATTTTAATTTTCTATTCATGAGGCATTATAAACAGAAGAGAAAACCTAAAATCTTCAGCTATATTAAACTCATTATATTCAATGTTTTCTGCAAACATGAAATGGATGATTACAACATGAAGTTGTTCCTTAGTGGGAAAAAAAAAAGGCTCGTTGAAATCAAATTCATAAATGTCATAAATTGGTTGACTACTGCTCAAGTCAACATTATTTTATGTAGAAATCTTCTCTTCTCCATATGCATACTTATCAAAAATAGGTGAACAAAAAACCTCTGTATATTGCAAAGAAAGACAAGCAATGTTCAGATCCTTCTCTCCAATCATAGGTGAAAACATATCATAGGCAACCTCTTGAAAAAGTTCAGAAAAATCTTCTTCTCTAATTGTTCCTTCGTACAGATCAAAGGCAACAAGTGCAATAGAGATAAGGTATGATGCATTTACAACTATGCAATTCTTATTTGTATCATGAAGATCTTCCTTAACAATATAATTTTCACCTTGACAAACAAAAGAAAAGACTACTTCCTGCTGAACTTGCTTCTCGAATTCATCATAACAACCTTCAAAGAGACTTTCAGCTAGAAATTCATCTTTACAAAACAAATGGAAAGCATAATTAAAACTTTCCAATGAGTGAATGCTTGAATCTGGAAGAGATCTGCACCAATCAAGGGCAATCCCCTCTAATGAATACCTGAAAAGATTAATTTGAACGTCCTCATGTACAATTCCAAGCCGATGAATAAAATCATGAAAATCCAGCAAGTGTTCAGCTGGAACTTCCCATTCTTCTCCTTGAAATCTAGGAATACTACGTTCCCATTCATCTCTACTAGGTACTAGATGAGGCTAACCAAAAATGCTTGAGAAATTGCAAAATGTATACCTCTTGTTCATTTCATACTAGTGAAGTCACCAACAAATTTCTGAACAATGGAGTCGCCACTAAATCCGTTCTTCATGGAGTCGCTAGATAGATAATTACAACCAAGAAAATGTCTAGGGTTTGTCTATCATCAAAAATGGATCTATGTTGCCTCCCAAGGAAGCTAAGATTCAATCTCCTCTCCCTAGTAACGACGCCAATTTGTTAACTCTCCAAGAAACTCTTTGAGGTTGTAAGTCAAAGATGCTTGGTAACTTAAAGTGTAAATGATTTGGTGTTTTGTGTTTGGATCAAATGGGAAATACTAACCTATTGGATTGGTGTCAAGATAGTCAAATATGTACAACCAGATGAGACAATGCTCTCAAGAATCAATAATCAAATGGATAGCTTATTGGTGGGTGAAGAAGGTTATGCTTATCAACCAAATCATACGTATGATGGGATGAATAAAGATAACAGTGATTACTAATCAATCAATGTTTATGAATTGACAGAATGAGATGACAGACACCAACAATTAGACAAACATATATCAATAACAACCATGAAAGTACAGGAAAAGAAAGAAATGGAAATATGACAACAATAAATGAGAGAAACTTGTGATCTGTATTATATCATAAACAAAGTCTATTACAAAAGTAGTGTAGTATCAGTCTCTCTAGACTCGAACCCCTATTACTTTGAAATCATAGGCTTTATAGCCTTTACATCATAATCTAATATCCTATCAAAGAGGATCTGAAATACTAAGAATAGTATTAATCAAAACAGTTTACAATAAAGTAAGATCAAATCCTATCTTAAGGAGTCAAACCCTTATCATAATCTGGTCTTTAGCATCTTCAACAGTCTTCAAGAAGATGATAAGGTAATGCGGAATCCTTCTTTGATAGCTGGGAAAATCTTTAACCAAAATTGGATAACCTTTGATCCTATTATCCTTTGTATAAGCCTCAAAACTTTGAAGAAGAGGGTAATCTTTATCCATTTTAATCTTATCATTCATTTGGAACCTTCCTCAAATGATTTGGCAATAGAAATATTCAATCTGAGAAAAAATACTATCATTATGCCTGTGTATGTGCTTTCGGCAAATCCTTTGTCCTGAAAAATGCAAGTTAGTTGTCGAAAGCCCTGATTTTTGGCAGCTAACTGTGTGTTATTATGCCGATTATGCTGCTGAAAAACTTGGAAATATTTCTCTCAAATATTCACCTATATCTCTCAAATAAAAACATATTTTTGAAACATGAGAGAGTTTTTTGAATATTGGTTTGTTTTGAGAAAAAACCTCTCTTAGTTATTGTAGATTTTTTTTCATTTTCCTAGGATCTTCATTTCAAAAACATGTGTCAAACAGGGAAATTCTGAGATCCGAAAATTAGGGCTTAGAGATGAATTCAATTCTCCCAATATATGACACCTATACAAAAATTGAGAGAGCTTATTTTTCTTTGAGGTGTTAGTAACAAAAACCTCCGTCTGTTTCTAAAACTGTTTCTCCAGTCGCTCAGAATCATCATTTGAAAATGATGACTCAACATAGTAAAAACAGACTCTTCTTCACTTTCAACAACTCATTTTCCCTTGAAAATCTGATTTAGCTACCGAAAGCCTTGACTTTTGACAGCTCACAACACTGTAAAATTACCATTTAGCTACTGAAAGATAAAATTTACTTTTGTTCTATTTCATGAGGTGAAATCCTCATTTTATTGAATTGATATGATTATAAGCCTTTCTCAAAGACTTCATGACTTTCAAACCTAAAAATAAATCTTCTACCTAAAGATCCTCTTATCATGTGATTTGGAAATAATTTTCAAGTCATTTTTTATCGCTAACAGAAACCATGGTGGCCCTATCCAGTAAAAGGAGTTTGCATTTGATTCTTCATCATCGGCTGATTCCCATAGTTGGATGGCATGCTTTGTGTAGGAATTGCTCCTTGCATAGTATTCCAAGGAACTTGGTTGGGGATGCCCCCAGCTGATCCTCCTGGCATAGGTATTGAAATATGCCTGGGGTTACACTGAGTGTATGAGGGGTTTACCTTGATTGGGATCCCTTGCTAAGGAAATAAGCCCTGTCAAGGATTTCCAAGACCTTGTGAGGAGTAAATTCCCGTCATCACTCCCTGTGAAGGAATGAAACCTTGCATAGGGTTTGGTTGACCAAAAATAAGGTTTCCCCTACCAATAAATCACACGATGAGAAATAATTATTTCCAAACGCATCGAACAAATAAAGAGGCGTATATCCTACCAGAGTCGTGTAGGATTGAGGTCCATGCCTTCCCCCATGAAACAAACTAGAGTTGGTGTTAGGCCTAGACAAATGCTAGAAAATGCCTTCGAGTGAAGGGGGTGGAGGAGGGATATGACCCCACTATAAGGGATATCATTGAACGGTGCAATGGTGCCTAGGACAGATCCTTGTAAGGGATCATTAGAGCTTGAGGTGGGGGAGGAGGCATGACACCTCCTCCCATGGTAGCCAATATGGGAGTATGAGGACTCCCAACAGAAGTATCACTAGTTGCTTCCATCGTCGCTCTTCTAACAAAATGATGTTAAGGTGAAGTCACCTCAAGTAGGACTATCTGACTAAGAACTAGCACCTATAAGTGAATTATCAGAGGGTTTGTGGGCCTGAAGCCTTCAACTTAAAGGTAAAAAATAGTGGACTCCTCTGGTGCGGGAAAGTCTTTTCTAGGATATGGCGGGGGTACAATTTTCTATGGCCTAGCCACTTCAAATGAACCCTCTTGATCTAGCTTGTGTGTTAGCAGTGGCAGAGGTGGCTCAAAAGTAAGCAGTGGCAGACCCTGAAGCCTACGTGAATGGAGGATTTGTTGACCTTCCACCTTGTGAAATGATCAACCAACACTCTAAAGTTGAGATAGCATGAAACATAGAGCACACACTAGAAATTTCCTAATGGTAAATCAAGCAAAAAATTAACTAGCAAGAACAACAGTTAAGCCAATCGACACTAGAGAAAATTACTAGTCCAAGAGTAACTCAAAAACAGAAACACCCTCCAGTTATACTCTACAAAGTGCGATCCTATGTCTTCCCTAGGTACCATGGTATACCCCCACATTCACCCGTGTAAGTCCCTAAAAAATAGGCAACTAGGTGGTCAACTCGTAGTTAGTCACCAAGTGGGTACATTCGACAGTCGGGTTGATCTTCATGAGCAGGATAAAAAATTTCAAAGACTTTCAAGGGTACTGAAGGAAAATGGTCCATGTTGACGATGATTTTCGTCAACAGTACTTAGTCGGTAAAGAGTTTCCAGACTTCATCTTTCATTTCACAATTTATTGCTTAAAGTCTTGTGTGCTCTCACTGAGTTGATTCTAGAAATTTGAGGAAGATGCCTTCAGATACCTCGACATTCAAGAATGTTCCAAAATTTACCATATGTATTGATTAATGAATGGACATGATCATCAGTCAACATATTTTATTGGATATGAAAGCATGTATGGAGGGTTTTCTGCAACTCTTATTGATCAACTAGTTTGGGTAATGAATGTCATGCTGAATGATGGGCTAGACACACTACCCTTGATATTTGATAGAGGCCTATTTGGGGTTTATCATGATTAGTCTGAATCGTTCAATACTTATCCAAGAACATACGATCTCATCCATGTAGACTATCTCTTCAGTAAATTAACATCCAGGTGTAATTTGGTTGATGCCATTTTAGAAATGGATAGAATCTTGAGGCCATAAGGATGGGTTATAGCGCGTGATACTACCATGATTTTCGAGCATTTATTACCTGTCATGCACTCCTTGCATTCGCACACCAATAATAAAATCATGTAGAGGCACGAAAAACTTATTTTTGCCCAAAAGGGTCGTTGGCATCCTGAGAAAAATAAATTCTACGCTTGATTGTAGGATATAATATTTAGCACATAAAATGATGAAATAGACCCCTACTGTGATTCAAACTATGGATGATCAAGTGGTATCAATAAAATATATACCTAGTTTTGAATATTTGAGCAGAGAGTAAATATGTATTATTAAGTTACATAATTAAAAAAACAAAAAACCAAAGAGGTGCTCAAATTCTTTGAGTCGATGATTTTCAAGTGCCTTGACCGCAAGGGCATGGCATATTTCTTGTTGGAAGCCACTTCCAAAAAGAGCAGCAACAATATTGGGCATTGAGAGATCATCCAAATATATATGTATCCATGAAGGAATT
>JASDQU010439550.1:6191-16417 GCA_032191745.1 Picea mariana
CAATCCATCGTCCTCTTTTTCCATCACTGTCTGGTTGCACTAGAATATCTTTCACAGAACTGGTAGGTACGTACGCGATTATCTTGGAATGCAGTACATATGTTATGAATGCCTTTAATGCCTTTACCATGGCGTACGCTTTTTTTTCTATTATATCATACTTCAGTTCTGTGTCTCTGAGGCTCTTGCTAAAGAAAGCGATTGGTTGTTCAAAACCTTCTTCGTTCTTTTGTAGGAGTACCGCGGTAATCGTGTGTTCAGAGGCAAACGAAAAAATAAGAAAATCTTTCAGATAGTCAGGGCTTGATAACACAGGTGTCTCATTGATGACTTTCTTACTGTGAGCGAATGATTCTCTGGCCTCGGTCGTCCATTTCACTTCGTTGTCTTTATTCAACATGCCTGTGATCAGTTTTACAATCTCAGCGAAATTCGGAATAAACCTTCGTAAAAAAATTATTTTTCCTAAGAAATATTGAATTTCTTTAACATTTCTTGGAATACTTATAGTATTTATTGCTTCAATTCTCTTAGGATCAATCCTGATTCCATCCCTAGATACGATATGACCAAGAATCTTACCTTCCCGCATGGAGAAATGTGATTTCTTTGGATTTAGAGATAGACCAAACCTGCGACATTTTTCGAATGTCTGTTTAAGATGTATCAAGTGTTCCTCATCGGTTTTAGAGAAAACTGTCAAATCGTCAAGATAGATTACTACAAACTTATCTCTTTCTCCAACGAAAGCGATGTCCATAGCGCGCTGGAATGTAGCTCCTGCATTCATCAAACCGAAAGGCATTTTATCATACATAAACGTACCCCACGGCGTAGTGAAAGCAATTTTCTCTTTGTTTTGTTCATTCATGGCGATTTGATTGTATCCAGAAAAATTGTCAATCATAGACATTCGGTTAGCTCCGACCAATTTTTCTAGCACATGGTCCATTTTGGGCAGTGGATAGTTTTCCTTGAGAGATGACCTATTTAAGTTTCGAAAATCCACGCACAGTCTGATTTCCCCATTCTTTTTCCTGATAGGGACCAAATTTGCTACCCAGTCTGAATATCTCAGAGGTACAATTATTTTCGCGTCTAAAAGTTTCTTAACTTCTTTTTCGATCACAGGTAACAAAATGGGGTTGATCTGTCTAAGCTTTTTCCTAAACGGTTTAACCCCAGGCTTTAGAGGTATTTTGTGATCAATTATGGAAGTTTCGTATGTCCGTAGTTCATCATAAGTCCAGGCGAAAACGTCCTTATATTGTCTGAGTAGGTCTTTATACTTATTTTTAAAATCAGGAGGGAGGAATTTTGATATTTTTACCATCTTGGAGTTTTCTTTAGTTCCTATATCACAGTCCTCCACTTCTTCTGGTTGGGGCCGTAAAGTGGACTTTAAAGGTATGTCGTTCTGGTCAAAAAGTCTTTCCAAAGGAATCAATCCTTTTGGAATCTAGTTTCTTTTAAGGACTAGCATACAATGATCCGCGATTTTTTCTCAGAAGACTTCAGGATCCTCTCCTTCTTGCATGATCCATATCGGGTCATTTTGATTTTCTTGGTCTGCATGAGTTTTGGAGAATTCACCCACTGCTGCGAGGAATTTATTAATCTGTTCGTCATCTTCAAAGACCTTCCAGTGTCGGATATTGTCTAGTATAGATGGTTTGTGTCTGATTTCAATGTGATACTTCAATTTGAAAGTTGTGGAAGGGGAGAAAGTCAAAGCTGCTTTAGGCAATGCATCAGCGTGTAAATTCTCTGCGCGTGGAATAAAATGGACATTTACGGATGAGAAAATTTTTTCCATGAGATCCCAGGCGCAATTCCTATATGTTCTTAATCTGGGATGCTTGGCTAGATACTGTCAGTTTATTTGTTTGACTATTAACTCAGCATCTCCGTATACTTCAAAGTTATTTATCTTCAGCTTCCAATCCTAAGACCAACGCTTCGTATTCACATACGTTATTAGTGTAATCTATATCCCACTGCAGTCTGTAGGAAAAAGGAACCACGAACTTTCCTTCGGGGGCCACTAAAAGCACTCCTGCACCAACCCCTTCACGAGATGAGGCACCGTCAAAATACATCTTCCAAACACCGGTGCTACACAAATCCTCTATCATATAATCTGACTTGTCCTGTTCTATATCATTTTCTTCTGGACAACCATCTAAAATGTCATCAAAAGACAAAATACAATTTCCCAAATCTTGATCTGCTATATAAATAGGGAAATTGTTCGGGTTTTGAGGGTCACTTACCATATAGGCTAGCCTCATTTCTCTGTATAAGCAAGTAAACTGTCCAACGAACATAGGAATGGTGGCGTATGTCATATCCAACTGCAGAGAACCCCCCAACTTGGCTCCCCATGATATGGATAACAGTAAGCCATACTTAGGGGGAATATCAGCAATAACCACGTCCATCAAGATACTCTTAACTAGGACCTGTGCCAGGGTGACTACCAAATCTTTTACCATCCCCATACATTTAACCCTTCTAGAGTCGAAAGAGTAAATATCTCCATAGGGTCTGGTGATCTGGAGACCCAGCTTGTCCATGATAATCTTAGGCATAACGTTGTGGGAGGCTCCGGAGTCCAACATGCAGTTATGTAGCAATTGATCATATACATTTAAAGTGATATAGAAAGGCGAAATGGTGTCTTTTGTCCCTTCAAAATGAGGACCAAAAGTGATGTTAGGCTTTTCGTCTTCCAGGTTCAAAACATCGGATTGGATTTCCAGCTCTGAGACACCCATCACTTTGGTAATTTGCTTCCGATACACGGGGTTTTTTTCTAATTCTACCAAAGGGATTGGCATTTTAATTTTATTTATTTCATTTTCAAAACTGAAAGTTCCACTCACCTTGTCTGTTTCTTTGGTTGAGACTTATGAATCCTTCTTCTCCGACTTATTCGTCTGGACCGCTTTATTACTCATGGTCCTGGTTGCAGACGTAGTTTCATTTGCTGTTTCGGTTCGTCGTGCTTGGGTTTCAACTTTTCCCACTTCGAGCTCTTGTGAGCTTACTCCTTTTGTATTGATGTTGGATAATAAACTCTCCTCTGGAGTAGGCTCATAAGTTTGTCCTCATTGAAGGATTTTCTTGGGTTGAGCCGTTGATATGGGCTTATTCTTAGATCTTAAGTTATATTTGGGTTGAAACTCAACCATTATCATCTCCGTCTCTTGTTTAGATTCACAAAGGTCAGTATGATCACTTTCTTCACCCTCATTTGAAGGTTGTTGAGTGCTTAATGATTTCTCATAATCTTCTCTAGTTAGATACAGTTGAGAGCAGTCATCACCGAAATTCACGACATCATTATCTGAATCTCCGAAATCTTGGAGGTCGTTTGCTCCTATAAAATTTTCACTTTTTAGGGGAGCTTGTATTTTTTGATCCTCATTCTTTATTTGTCTTTGTTGATTCGAGGGATTTGGGTTCCTCCTGAAATCCTTTCTGGAAGAAGAATCAGCTTTAACCTGTTCCAACTCCATCCTAGAGATTTTATTGGTCAGTTCTTTAATTACTCGGGCAATATCATCTACTCTGTCATCAGTGTACCTATTAGACCCGGAAGGCCCCGTTGGTTCCCTATAGCGTCTATTTTCGCAGTTTCCTGCTTCTACTTTAGCCTTTAATTTACCTGAATCCAACATATTAGACTTGATCTCTACCGCGTCATCTTGCATCCGATTTAGAGTTGCACCCCTTCTCTCTCGTAAAAGTAGGGCAAAATCTAGTTCGAAACCGCCTGCGAAGGTTACTTTGGCCGAGGGTTCGGAAGGTTTAACTTTGGTTGGGATATTATTGTACAGTTTGTTGAATCTTTGGATAAATTACATAACTGTCTCTGAGTTCTTTTTTCTCAAGGACTCAAACTCGGTTAAATAATAAAGGTGATCTTTTCTTTCACCCCACTGTCTGAGGAAAGCATCCTCTAAGGCATCGTAAGACAAGATGGATCCGGTGGGTTGGTTCTGAAACCAGGTTCAGTCTTGACCTTCAAAAGTTTGTACGAAGAGTCTCGAATACACGTCTTTGTGTTCTAGACCTAGGATGTCTGTGAACTAGTCGAAGAAATTTATGTGCTCAGCTGCGGTTAGATCCCCCTCCCCAGTGAACTTAGGAAGATTTTTTATATAATTCTCAGGAAGGTCATGTAAAGGGGCAGGTAAAACCAGGGGAGCATATCTTGCTGCTACTTTGGTAAACACTCTGGGACGAGGGACATGTCCTTGACCTCCTCCACCTCCTCCAGGAGCACCTCCACCACCTCCTCCGACGGCTGCCATCGATTCAAGTGGGAAGTCGTAAAGAGGGTTTTGGAAAATTAAAAGTGACTCTTTGGTTTCTTGGTGAGACGGAAAAACTACGGATGAATGGTAACGAACTTGAGGGCTTAGTTCCTCGGACTTGCAAGAGATATAATCGGGTGAACCGACAGGCGTAGAAAAAGAGTGTGTAACACACTCTTCATAATTAGGTGAGGTTGGGAAATTCAACCGAAGAAAAGAAGGTATGTCAACTGTCGATGAAATTTCTAGAGGACCCTTTCCTTTGTGTATAGATGGAAAAGTCGGATGAATCTCACTCCTAACTTCGGAGCAGTTTGACGTCAGATCTTTGGTATCAAAAATAGGACTGCGTGAAGTAGAAGGTTCTGAAGAACATTTAGTTTTCAAATGAGGGTTTTTAGGCTTATAAACTGCAGCGGTTGGCTTAAGAGAGGCTCTCACCTTTAAAAAAATTTCGGGATCGGTAACGGGCGTAATCTGCTTACCATCCGGGTTTTGTCTGGTATTCCTTCTACCGGATGCCATTTTATTTTTTTTGTTGAGTCGCCAAGTGAAAGATTGAAAAAGACTTAAAATTGTGTGTACTCTTTGTTCACTATCAGAGGGTAACACTTTCAACGAAATAAATGTCGTTTTCCCAGGGAAAAAGATTTCGTAACTTCGGTCCCCGGCAACGACGCCAAAAAGATGTTGTTCCAGAGTCTGTACTTAAGGCTCAAAAGTACAGTGTCTAGGCATCCGAAAGTGAAATAAGGGATAGGTAAAGGAAAGCTATAAACCTTCGGTTAAGGAAGCTAATGTCGATTTCTAAGTTGGTGCTGTCTAGCTTCCAACTGTTCCTGAATGGTTATATCCCTTTCAATTGCTTCCCACGATCGTTCCAACTCAACCCATGTATTGGCTGTTTTGAGAATAGTATCGAAAAGATTTAAAGAAATGTGATTTTGATTAGATAATCCAGGTTCAATATTGGGCTGTGTCGGTACCGGGACAGTCATAGAGGAACAGTAAAACAACGAAATAGGGAGGAAATAAGTGTTGTCTCAATTTGGTCGTATAAAAGAGAATTTATGATTCAGAAACAAAACAGGATGCAAATCCAAGGCTCGTTCCCGTAACTGAGTTATATCTTAATAAAGTGTGAGGTGAGGGGAAAAACATTTAGCTGTCTACAATGTAAGGCTCCTATCGAGGGATAATCTCACGTGCAAACAAGAGAGGAAAGTGTAAGGAAATAACCGATATATGCAGAGAATATGTGTAGTGTTCTGAAAATGAGGACTGGTATTACACTCGCTGATAGCTGGTGCAAAGGAAAGACATTAAACAATTACAGAAAACCCAAATTCATTCGCTATAGTAGTGGTCGTACTAAATTATAACGAAACATTTATCAATTATGAATATGAAATGAAATGAAAAATGAGGTACAAGAAAGCAAACTCATAACACAGTCGGGACGGAATTGAGAATCTTCAGATTTTCATTTGTATTAACTCTCAAAGTATAAATAACTCTGTTACAATCGACACAAAAAGGTCCAGCCTTGAGTTTTTCTTTCTCAGATATATTTATACAATTTACAACAAAATAGAATGTCAATCGTTATAAAAATTCGGTTATGAAAGGGTGGAGAGAAATCGCTCCATTTATTCATTTCTGTCTTCACTAGGTGCCAGAGGTTTGTCCTCGCGCGTGCTCGATGCAGGTGGCACATCTTTCGACCAGCTGAGATATCAGCCTCAATAGTTCTGCCTGACAGATGGCTTCGATAAAATAGCACTCTCGGGCCAACTGCTGTAACCTGTCTTCCATCTCTCCATCTATGATGTTGATAGCGCATAATTGCGCGCTCGGCTTGGTCATGCATTTTTCTATTTGGACTATGTCTACCATAGTCACTTGAGAGATTTTGGCAGAGTCTCTTTCCTCCTTTTCCTTGAGATACAGCGAGATCTTTGCCATGTCCATTTGCATCAATGCCTCGACGTCACTCTCGCTATCGATACCTATCAGACCACCATCTATNCTGGCTCCCTGCTATTTGTGGCTATTACGACCTCCTGGAAGGCGATCCGTGTTGCTTCAGCCTCCTTTTCTCTAGCACCTAAATTCTCTGAAACCCGATTCATCAACAAGCAGTTGTTCTGAATATTTTCTACCTTGCTGAGTAGGTTTCGTTGGGCCGCTGAGACTTTGTTCCGAATCTCCACCGCCTGGGATTGAAACATCCCAATATCTATTGCTTTGCTTTCGGTGATCTCCAACCTAGCCTGCAGCTATTGGATCAAGTCTTTCTACTGACTCGCTTGTTCCTGACTATCCCGAATCACTAGATGTGTTTGCTCGAGCTTAGATTTGAGCGACTCAATTTCATTTTTATCGGCCAACCTGGCCTGCTCCATACCTACGCTCACCTGATTTTTGGCAGTCTCTGTCGCTATGGCTAGTCTAGCTTCGAGGGTCTTTATGAGGTGATTTTTTCTTTTAAGCTGGTTCTTTAGGAGCCCGACCGAAAACTGATTCGCTGAGGCATATGCTCCTAGAGTTCTTTCTATTTCAGTCATGAATTGCTCATTCTTCTTGTCTTTCCCGTCGGTTATGACTTTTTATTTCTTCGCGGTTGACTCTCCTTCCTGGAAAAATTCTCTTTTTACCATTGCTTTTCTTTTCTTGTCGAAAAAGAACTCATTTGGAGGGAGTTCTTCTCTCATGATAGGCCTTAACTCCACATTGAAAATCCATCCTGCATCAAGATTTCCCTGAGTCGACTGCAAAGGGGTAACCGATGTGATAGGTTCTTCAATCTGCTTCGTCAATTTTCCCGGAGTATCGATCGGTCTCTGCTTCTTCGGTGGGTCTGGGGTCTTTATCTCTGTTTCTGGATTCTTCGTTTTCTCCCCCTCATCCTATTGTTTTCCTTGGTCGGGAGTCTCATCTTTAGAAACCTCAGCATCCTTCTGTTTTGCCTCCGACATACTCGGTCCTTCACCTCACAACACTGCGGGGAGACAACTACATCAATGTTCTTGGAACTTCAGAACATCGGCTCTTTCCCCGGGCGTTAAAGCTTATATCCGAGCGAGGATCTCGTCATAGGATCTCGCACCTCAGAAAAATGTCATCCGAGGGTGAATTCTCATGCTCGAATCTCTTGAGCCCGCAGTTTTCCAAATGGTTGCTCACGACCCTTTGTGGATCGTGCTTCTTGTATTCAATGGAGACCAAATTTATGTCTTTCAGGGCTACCGCTTCGGCTTTGGCATGCCCGAAATCTAATAAAGAATAAGAATTCAAATGTATAGGAAAAAACGGCCATACCTTTTTTGAGTACCCTTTGAGTTCTTTTCTCACACCACCAATCAATGTTTTCCTAGCGACCTCCCGGCAAGCCAACTTGTCGGAGATGAACAATGGCAATGCATGTGGAGGGATCGAAGCTTTAAAAACTTGGAGGTATGAAAATTCCACTTCCACATACCAATTTTCTATACTGCTCAGATTGGTTACTATGCTGTCCGAAATCCGGGGTGGCGGGTGACCAAAAATGGCAACATGTAGGGGCACCGTCACCCAGTTAAATATTTCATATACAAAATTTCCTGCTTTGTTTTCCCATAATTTTGCATTATATACATGTATGGGCTCATCTTCGGCCGAAGTCCAATCCCAACTCATTAATGAAAATGGTGTCATAGAACAAACTGCGTCCATAATGTATGCCGACATGAAAAATGAAGACGTCTTCCCTTCCTTCTTCTGCTCCCGATACTCTGCGACCCGATTGGACAAGCTATCGGATAACATTTTTGCCCAGTCGAAGGAGCAACCTTCGGTGACCCGAAACATCAGAGGCACCCATGAAAGATAAAAATGAGAGGTGTCCTCTCTCCCATATAGCCTGCATTCCATCATGGCAATGTACTTGTACTGCGGTTCTAAGGAGGCTATCGAATATACACTGTGGCCATCAACCCTGAACTTCGCGGCGCGCGAAACCCAATATTTAATCAAACTGGACATGGTTTTATCGTACTGTATGCATTCCTTCTCCTTGAACTTGTCTAAGAATTATGTGCCATATGTATAGTCGGACGTTGCAGACAGCTTATACATGGTTTGCAGGTGTTCCGGCCTGAAAGTCCCAATGGTGACTTTTTGCTCGTTCATGATAGTTCTAGTCAGTATATCCACATGGTCCAGCGCCCATCGGAACATGTCGTAATATGGGAGCAACCATGGCCTGGCTGCTACTCTGTGCATTCCAGATTGGATGACTATTTTGTATTTGGTGGTAATATCATCATTTTCGTTGTCGCTAGAGTCGTCTGAATAGTCCACCAACTCTCCCTGTAGAACATCTGAAACAAAATACCAATTCGAGACCGAATCAATACTTTGAGGTGAATTATTTGAGATATTGTCTGAGCCTTGTCCAGAAATCTCGACATTTTCCTTTGATGCTTTCCATGGAGCCATGGCTGGGGATTGCGTTTTGGCTCTTCTACGATAGAAATGCGTATACATACAAAAGTCAGTTGCTCAGAAATAATGTGCTCTGCGTAATCTGAAATGCATTTGTTATAATGAAACACGACCCTTACATATATTTGAAAACTTCGTACCTTTCAGAATGAGTCTGTCCAATCATATTTAGAATTAAATTTTGCCGTAAAAATCCGATCTTATTCATCGATTTACCGTATTTTTTCATTAATGCCATAAATTTTGGTGGTTTAAAACACCAGTGGCGTATGGAAAGGCCAAGGTTACCTCATAAATTGTGCAGACATCAAATCTTGGGATATGTATTGATTTAGCGTAATTAATCTGGTTTTACCCACGTTAATCGATATTTCGGTACTCGTTATATCGGGGATTTTCTTTTAACATTTTGAACCTCTAACCTCCGAGACTCCAATGGTCGATTTTGATTAATAAAAACGAAATCATGATTAGGGGCTAAATTAATTTCATAATCATTTTACTCGCCATATCGCAACTCGGAGCTTCGAAAATGTGTTTCCGGAAAGTCAGCATGTCGAGCCGCGAAACTGGGATATCGCGACAACATGACTTAATTAAAAGGGGAGATGATCTTGGATTAAGTGATTAAATAATCACATTTATATCCGCATCGTGACTTCGCGAGTCGAGGTTCAAACAGTGTATCTTTCGAAAAGGAAAACGCCGAGTGGCGAAATGCCGAGAGAAACTTTTACCACTGTTTAGCTTTTACCTTTAACCTTGACATGGGTCACTTAAATAAGGACCTTGTGTTCTCGGCTATCGGGGCCGCGACATCAAAACTTTGGATTTGGAAAACGCCGACGTGCGAAACCTCGACGTCATTTAAACCTGGGTTAAGGAAACTTTACCCTTGTTACTGTCCTAAGTAAAATATTTAAAATGATTTCGTTGTTTCGTAACTCGGGGGTATGATTTACATAGTTTATAATGTCCGACTTACGAGATCCCGAGATAGAACAAAAAGAGGAAAAGTTTTTAACGGAAAGTAGGACTTGTTTCGAGAGTACAATAATCCCTCGCTGCTCATTTGATAAAGCTTCAGAGATCTCGATATATCTCAGAGGGAAAAATTAAAATCATTTTTAGATTCTGGGCATCGAGAATGGAAATTGTAACGAGCTAGAAAAACAAAGGCGGCTCCAACACCTTCTATAGGCCATCCTCCTTCCTTGGGCCCTCCCCTCCATCCTTGGTCCTTCTTATTCTCGAGTAAATAAACTATGATGTATTTTAGTCATATGATTTTCTCCTAACCTCACACATTAGAGAGCAATTTTGTATCACATCAAAATTTCTCACTTGCGACATTTTTAGTAGTCATACATAAATACATCACTATTTCCATGTACAACCTCCATTTCCATCCCATTTCCA
>JASDQU010439551.1:92658-103483 GCA_032191745.1 Picea mariana
ATATATAGTGAAAATTTAACATATATAAACATTATTCTTATACACAGATTCATGCGGAAGTGACAGTAAACACATACATGCAATAAACACAAAAAATTCTAATAAACTTCAAACATGTACTTAACACAACATGTAAAATTAACATAGAATTGGTACTTATCTTTTTATGAAAGTCACCAACTGCGTGCAGGCCTTCCATGAACCTCCTAGCCTTAGACCACGCTGCTCCAAGCTATTGGCAGTGGGTCACCCCCGAGCTGGGACTAAACTCCACCCAGGGTAAAGGAAATCCTAAGATAGGTAGAGACTATAGAAAGTTGCACAATGCAATGTGAAGGATTCCCTCCAAGGAGCCTACTTACACCCACCGCTCACAAACTATCATTCCCCACATGCATGTCCCACCCCAGGAATATACACCTTCACTATTGCACAGTCCATCAACTACTCCACTTCCCTTCTAGGGCTTCAACAACAGGTCGGATCAGGAATTCTCAGAGGTCTATAGATGCTATTGGACTCCCTCTAGGAAAAATCACTTCCCCAACAATCTCTCTCACATGCCTGATAACTTGGTTATTCAATCCACGGGTCTGACAACCCGCCTCTTCAAAACCACAGGCCTGACAACTTGTTTCTTTTGTCCATCTCCTAAGTTGAATGAGTAACCACAGTGGCAAAATCGGGTAAGGCAGGGTACAAGTTCAACAAAACTACTAGTGCATGCAAGTTACATAGGTTCACGATGGAAGAGGGTTCAACAATGGTGGGAAATGGCTGAATGCATGCCTGCTCAGTGCGTGAGTTAATGGGGAGCCTGGAAAGAATGGTGAACAAACCCCCACAAGGAACTTAGGATAACATGCTTTATTTCCCAAGCCTTAGTATTTTAGGAAAATATATTATAATATTCCCTTGGGTTAAGACCTCAAGCTTAGCCCCTTTTTCCTAGCCTCTCATCCCATTCCCTTTCCCTTCCTAGTGGAGCTTAGTCCCCCATAACTCTTTATTCATGGTTGGTCTACACGCAACAATGTAATTATATTAATGATGTGAGTGTTTATATATACAAAATCAGGTTCCCTAGCCATCAAATCTAGGCTCGCTTGCCTAATAAACACATAAGCCTACCAACTTATAAACACTTGGATCACCAGCCTATAAACATCATTACAATTCAGCAGGGGCTCGGCCTTGGGGTATTACATTGATCCAGGTGGATATTGGTGGCCACCCACCTATTCCAACTGGTTCCTCGTGTCCATTTTTTGTTCAACATGTTCTTTTGTACTTCTTTGTAATTGTGGTTCTACACTTCTGGGGCTATCTGAAGCCCCACACATCCTACAGGTGGATACGGGTGGCCTCTCGCCTAATCCAACTGGCTTATTTTGTATGTTTTCATGTCAACACATCTTGTTGTACTTCCAGGGCCATTTTAGGGCCCTAAACGTTTTTTTTTGGCTCACCACAATCAAACTATAGACAAAGTCAGAGTGTGATGGAGAAATGTGTATTTATCTGAAATACCTTTCCAATGAGATATCACGCGCCTAAAACGAAGGTCGTATGAAAAATTTATGACCCTTGGAAGTTGAGGTACCAAATTACACCAACTTACCCATAGGGCCCACATGAATTTTGACGTTTTACCTTCTAGGGTTAGGTTTTTAGATGTCTAGGGTTTTGGAATTCATGAGTAATATCAAAAAGGCATCTGGAGCCTCATTGTAATCCATTCTTCTCAAATAGATGCACGTAGCAGCCACATCTCTTCTCAGAGATAGATACCACCATTCTAGCAAGTGTTTCATTTATGCAATTTTACAGTTTCAACCTATTTCATTATTTAATAGAAGATATTTTTCACTAGATATTTGTGTTATTCTTCATATCTCTGTGTTTATTATATTCAGTTTACTAATCAGTTCATTCCACTCCTAAATCCAGATCAGTGGTATTAGAGCGGTTTTCTCTTCATTGATTTTTCTTCGCGCATGTCCCCGATAAGATTTGGGTACAAGAAGTTGGGACTCGAACCAATCGAGCCATTACAAGATCGACTGCACTGAGCTCGACAAAAACTCATGGGGGATGAAAAGAAAGATGATGGAGCAGGAGATCCTATTAAAATGTTGCTCGAGGAAGACCTCGAGCGATAAAGGAACAAAATGATGGACAACTTCATGCAGATCCTTTGATGACTGCCCACAGAAGAAACATCTTCATCAAGCGGCCATGCAACCCCTTTCAAGGTACAAGTAAATTTTGATATTCCATTATTTGAAGGACTGATAGATGCATATGTTGTAGATAAATGGTTGAATTTTCTCGAAGGATATTTTTTGGTCCACAATTTTTTCGATAGGGAAAAGATCACTTTTGCACTCCTCAAGGTCGTTCCCCATGTTAAAGACTAGTGGGATACTTACTCTGAGAAAAGGTTCGTGGAGGAATCTAAATTTTTTTTGGTGGCCCCTACATGGGATTCCTTCTGGGACGCCATTAAAGAGAAATACTACCCTGTTGGAAGCTATGAGGACCAATACACCAGATGGACCACCCTACGTCAAGAAAGGGACCATACAGTACCATATTTCACCAATATTTTCCATACCCTATGCACCAAATTGAGTATCAAAGACTCTGAGCGTCATATGGTGCTCAAATACCACGTCTGTTTGCATAGATACATTCAAACGGAAATGGATTTCCTGGACATCGCCTAATTGGGCACAACTTATAGATACACTATCAATATAGAGTAAAAATTTAAGTATAAAAGGCAAGAGTTTGGATCTGCAAACCCCTCACAGCTGAAGTAGGGCAAAGGCAACCCCAACCCACACAATAAGGGACCAAGTCAAGATGGCTTCCCTCAAGAAAACCAATCCAAGCTGCAACACAAGAAGGGAAACAAGAAGATGAATAAGGACACTGGAAAATGGTGTGAGTACCATAAAGGAGGGAAGTGGATTATTGATGCTAAACCCAATGCCACTGTTGCTACCACCAAAGTTTGGCCAAGCAAACCAGAAGAACCAGAGGAAAGGGAACACCTCTTTCACTCACAGATGTGGGTCAAGGGGGATTTGCTTCATTTCATTGTCGATAGTGGTAGTCAGAAGAACCTTATTTTAGCAAAGGTCTTCAAGCGACTGGACCTTCCAAAGACACCACACCCACAACCCTACACTATCGGCTGGATTCTCCAAGGAAGATATCTTCATGTCAGCCAACAATGTCATCTTCCCTACAACATCAAGCCTTTCAAAGATGAGGTACTGTTTGATATTGCTCCCCTTGAAGTTTGTGATTTTATTTTAGGACAACAATATTTTTGGAAGCGTCATGTTGTGTATGAGTCTAGACCCCACAATGTTATTATTACTTTGGGTAGACAATTATACCGTATCCCAGAGGTAGCGCCGCCTATTGCTATTTCTTTAATCTCTACTAAGCAATGCAGTAAGGTTGTTTCATAGACCAAGAAGTTCTTCTTCTTTGTGATCTGTGCTCACAGTAAGCAGAAGGCCACTACCACATCCGTGGCCTCTACACAATGCCTCTCTTTGTAACAAAATCAAGTGGACGAGATCATGGAAGAATACAAAGACATCTTCTCATCACCTACAGGGGTACCGACACATTGCCAAGTCAAGCATCCAATTGATTTGACCCCCGACGCTCCTCTACTTAATGGACCAGTCTATCAACACTCGCTGATGGAGAATGATGAAATCAGGCGTCAGATATGAGAGCTTCTTCAAAAGGGGCACATTATACCCAACTCCTCCCCTTGTGAAATCTAGATTGTACTGGTGCAGAAGAAGGACAAGACTTGGTGACTTTGCATTGATTACAGAGACTTAAACAAAATCATAGCCAGGAACTGCGACCCCATTCTCAATATTGATGACCTTCTTGACCAACTCAAGGGGGAAATTTTCCTCAACAAGATTGACCTGAAGTCTGGATACCACCAGGTCCCCATCGAACCAACTGATGTATGGAAGACAAACTTCAAGTCTAAAGAAGGTCTCTACGAATGGCTAGTCATGCCATTTGGCTTAACAAATGAACTAGCCACTTTCATGAGGTTGATGGATGATGTATTGAGACCCTTCACCAACTCCTTTGTGGTACTATATTTGGATGACATCCTCATATTCAACAGAACGTGGGAAGATCACATGTGACATATTCAACAAGTGTTGAGCACTCTGCGGCAGCACAAGCTTTATGCCAACTTGGAGAAATGCTCTTTTGGAATGAACAGGTTCCAATACTTGGGATACATTGTTCATGAGCATGGGGTACATTTTGATGCAGATAAGATCCAAGTCATCCGTGACTGGCTAGCCCCGACCACACTAACCGAGCTTCAGAGATTCTTGGGACTAGCCAAATTCTACCGATGATTCATGTTGGGATTCTCCCATATTTCATGGTCCCTCATCCAAGTGACCAAGGGCGGTGGTAGGGCCAAGTTTGTGTGGGGGAAGGAGCAACAAGGAGCATTCAATGATCTGAAGCACCGCTTGTGCTCAGATCGAGTACTCTCCTTGCCCGATCTGCAACAATCATTCAATATTGAGATTGATGCATATGAATATGCTGTGGGCACAATTCTCATTCAGCACAAGCATCCGATAGAATACCATAGTGAGACACTCTGCGATACTATCCGGAAATACCCCACCTATGAAAAGGAAATGTATTCCATTGTACAAGCCTGTCGTCAATGGAAACATTACATTCCAGGAAAGGAGAAGATCATACACACTGATCACAAGCCTCTGTAGTTCATACAGACATAAGGGAAATTGTAGAATGACCGCCATCAGAAGTGGTCCACCTACCTGCAACAGTTCCATCTCAACATAAAGTATAAGACATGCATCTCCAATCATGTTGCTGACTTCCTCGGTCGGCCTCCTGTGTCTACCCTCACCACTATGCTCCATTCCTATGGACATGCAACATATAAGTGGCCCCAAATTTATCAACAATATATGGACTTTTCCACCACCTATCAACTCTTGGGTACATGTGAAAATGTTACTAATTTTCACATTCAGGATGGACTCTTATGCCACCTAGGCCATCTATGTGTTCCTACAAGAAAGCGTGCAAAGATGATTTGGGAATTCCACTATAGTTGGGTGGCATGACATTTTGGTGTGGATAAATCTGTGGCCATTCTTTAGAAACATTTTTATTGGCCAAAACTTCGACAGGACGTCAACAAGCATATCATATCTTACACTTCTTGTTCCATTGCCAAGTCAGACATCAAGAAGCAAGGCTTATACACCCCTCTTCCTATTCCCAAGAAGCCTTGGGAATCCAACTCAATGGATTACATGTCTAGATTTTCATCCACCAAGCAAGGAAATGACTGTGTGTTTGTGGTCATTGATCAGTTTTTGAAGATGGCCATCCTCACAACCTATAAGAATAATGTCACAGTGACAGATACTACTATGCTCTTCTTCAAATGAGTGTGGGTCCACTTTGGGATACCACAGACCATCATCTCCAACTGAGACAACAGGTTCCTCAACACCTTTTGGTCGAGTCTCTGGTCTCTGTTGGACACCAAGCTCACGAAATCCATTACTTTCCACCCCCAAACTGATGGCCAAACAGAGCCCGTCAATCAGATTATTGTGCACATCCTGTGCATGTACAATTCCAAGAAATCACGTACATGGGACGAGAGTCTTCCATATGTCCAACATAATTACAACATGGCTCTCCATAGTTCCACTGACCATAGCCCATTTCAGGTGGGTTTGGGATTCCAACTCTTGGGACTCATTGATGTTTCACTTCCTATTGCCATCGCATAGACAAAATCTTCCCTTGATTAGTTTGTGATTGACAAAACCACCAGATTCATTGAGTGGATTCAACACATCCGCCAACAGGTCCAAGAGATTTTGTAGAAATCCAATGCTAAGTACAAGCAATGCTATGATATACACATGGTACCACACTAGTTTCAGGTTGGCGACAAAGTCTGGTTACATTTTCATAATGAGCGTCTCATCGGGCCCCATCAAAAGCTTCAACCACTTCATTATGGGCCTCACACTATTGCCAAGGCTGTGGGTAGAAATTATTTTGAGCTCAACACTCCACCCTTTCTTGGTCTGCATCCAATATTCAATGTGGACCTCCTTCGGCCATATTTTCCCCCATTATTGGACACCTACGAGATTGTAGAACAACTGACACCAACATATCTCAACCCTGACTGCATAGAACAAACATCCATTGATCAGATAATGGACACACAGGTCAAGGGGACTCGACGACAACACATCCAACTTTATCGGGTTGTCAAGGCAGGGCAATTCCTACACCAAGGAAAGTGGCTCACCTGAGGCCAAATCCAGCAGAAGTTTCCTCACTTGATGGGGGAGCTCAACGCAATGGATACCATTGCTTCCTAAGGGGGGAGGAATGATCCAGGTGGATATTGGTGGCCACCCACCTATTCCAATTGGCTCCTCATGTCTGTTTTTTGTTCAACACGTTCTTCTGTACTGCTTTGTAATTGTGGGTTCTACACTTCTGGGGCTATATAAATCCCCACACATCCTCTAGGTGGATATGTGTGGCCTCTCGCCTAATCCAATTGGCTTATTTTGTATGTTTTAATGTCAACACATATTGTTGTACTTCCAGGGCCGTTTTGGTGCCCTAAATGTTGTTTTTTTGGCTCGCCATAGCCAAACTGTAGACAAAGTTAGAGTTTGAAGACAAAACGTGTAGTTCTTTGAAATACCTTTCCAATGGGCTATCACATTCCTAAAACATAGGTCGTATGCCAAAGTTACGGCCCTTGGAAGTTGAGGTACCAAATTACACCAACTTACCCATAGGGCCCACATGACTTTTGGCGTTTCACCTTCTAGGGTTAGGTTTTTGGATGTCTAGGGTTTTGGCATTTATGAATAATATCAAAAAGGCACTTGAAGCCTCATTGTAATCCATTCTTCTTAGACAGATGCACATATCAACCACATATCTTCTCAGAGATAGCTACCACCATTTGAGCAAGTGTTTCATTTCTGCAGTTTTATAGTTTCAACCTATTTCATTATTTAATAGAAGATATTGTTCACTGGATATTTGTGTTATTCTTCATATCTCTGTGTTTATTGTATTCAATTTTCTAATCAATTTGTTTTGCTCCTAAATACGGATCATACATCCACTACCCTGCAATGCATCAATACCTGACCATGTGAGCCCTTAGTCTTAGTGCCAACCCTTTTTCATGTTGGATGAGATCCACTTGTCTTAGTGCCAACCCTTTTTCATGTTGGATGAGAACACTTTGTGCCATCCATTTTTCATGTTGAATAAGTTCCACCTGTCTCAGTGCCAACCGTTTTTCATGCTGGATGAGAACACTCAGTGCCAACCCTTTTCATGTTGGATGAGTTCCACCTGTCTCAGTGCTAACCCTTTTTCATGCTGGATGAGAACACTTAGTGCCGACTCTTTTTCATGTTGGATGAGTTCCACCTGTCTCAGTGCCAATCGTTTTTCATGCTAGATGAGAACACTCAGTTCCATCCCTTTTTCATGCTGGATGAGTTCCACATGTCTCAGTGCCAACCCTTTTTTCATGTTGGATGAGAACACTCAGTGCCAACCCTTTTTCATGCTAGATGAGTTCCACCTATCTCAGTGCCAACCCTTTTTCATGTTGGATTAGAACACTCAAGCCAACCCTTTTTCATGCTGGATGAGTTACACATGTGTTAGTGCCATCCCTTTTTCATGCTGGATGAGTTACACATGTGTTACTGCCATCCCTTTTTCATGCTAGATGAGAACACTCCCTCTGAAGAGGGACCACGCCAAGATTTTCCCTGAAGTACTCAAACTTCATCCTCGACAATATCTTGGTAAACACATCCACAACTTGATCCTATGTAGTCACGAAACTAGAGCCTCACTGCTAGCTTCTGCACTATATCCCTGATATAGTAATGTCTGATATTGATATGCTTCGACTTGTCATAGACCATGGGGTTCTCTAATGACTTCATGCAACTCTGGTTGTCACACCAAATGCATGTCACCTCCATTCTGAGACCAAATAACCCCCAAAAAAGTTCTCTAAGCCACAATGCGACTGCACATGCTACCAAATACTCAGCTTCAACCATACTGAATGCCACACATGACTACTTCTTGCATCCAACAGAGCCTCTTACTCCTTACTTTAGTACCCATATCCCTCTGGAACTGACCGTCCATATCCCTTTCGAGCACTGAATATCAACTGAATCTTCAACCTGCTAACTTCAACACTTGTCCTCCAGAACAAGTCTCACCATCCTCTTCTTGTAGGTCTTACCTACAAGTAAAATTCAGTCCAATAGTCAGCAATTTCCAAAGCCACACTGCTTCGCGACTTGCTGCACATGCTACCACATACTTTGCCTCATATGTATTGAGTGCTACACACAATTGCTTCTTGCTGCTCCATGAAACCATACTGGAGCCTAGACTGAAGCAATATTTCGAAGTACTCTTCTGATCAAGAATACTGCTGGCTCAATTTGAATCCAAATATCCATATAACCTGAACTCATGGTCTGTCACATACCTGAGACCATAATCCAATGTACCCTTAAGTTACCTCATCACATGTTTTGCTGCGACCAAATGAACCTACCTGGGGTGCTCCATATATTGACTCAGGGTGTTCACAACAAAACATATATCTGGTTTTGTGTTCGTCAAGTTCATCAAGGAACCCACCATCTTTATGTATAAAGTAACATCCATAGTCTCTAAAGTTGTATCCTGCAACAACTTCAGATTTGATACCATAGGTGTAGCCATTTCCTTGCAATCCAACATCCCGAACCTCTTCAGGACTTATACTATATACTTCCCTTGATTCAAAAAGATCTCATTCTGTCTCTGCCATACCTTGAGACCCAAAAAGTAATGCAACATCCCGAGATCTTTCATCTTAAACTCAATAACCGATTTTTATTTTCCACACCTGTTTAGAAATAGGTCATCCATATACAAAAATAGTATTACCGGGACATCATCCACAAGCTTAAAGTAAGGTCAGGATCTACATTGTTGTTTATAAATCCTAAGATCGATAGAAAATTGTCAATCCTTTCATACCATGCTATGGGTGCTTGATTTAATCCATATAAATCCTTCTTCAATGCACACTGAGTGTCAGGCAGTTGTCACGTACTCAATGGAGTGTTCTGTGACTAGAAGGACCATTCTTCTTGATTAGGTTTCCATTTGTGCCATAGGAAAAATTTCAGTCCTTCCAAATGTTGAAAGCCACATACTTTGAGTTTTATGTCCTTAGAATACCATGCCAAGGCCATTATATATTGGTCAAATTACCATGACCAATCCTGAGAGAATGTTAGACCAATGTTGGAACATTAACACTTAATAACAACTTATGAAATTACATAAAATCTCAACACTCCCTCTTAACGAAGAAGGTATTATAACCGACACAAACTCTAACAATTTCTCCATCCACACGAGCTCATGACCATTGACTGTTAGACACATGAATATATACACCGCAGGAATTTCATAGTGACTTCACAGCATGAATTTAGGGCTGGTGGGTAGCTCTCTAATAGCTACAACATGTCATCATGAGACTATCCAGTTTCCCACAGAAAACATTTGAAGCCATCACTCCCCTGAGACTATATAGTCTTCGGAGTCATCTACTCCCTCTGCATGTGCTGAAATCCTCTTCTTCTTCATTACATGGATGTGCACAACTCTATGTCTAGATAATCTTGCTTCAAGTTGCTTCCTGCGACTATCATTATGGCTCCTTATCAGAGCAATTACCTTTGACGTGCCTGGAACAAAAAACAACAACAACAAAAAAACATCTCCTAGAGGAGATCAATTTATCTTGTGCACAACTATATACAATGACTCTCGAAATGATACATCTTTTACTAACACAAATCCATCATATACTCGATTTCATACGACTAACCGTGTTGATTTTCTAGTGTTAAATTATACAAGCACAATTTTCTGCAAGTGGTAATTACTTCCATCGATATTACTTTAGTAAACTCTAGAACATCACTAAGTAATTACACATAGAAAATTTCAGCTACTTAGAAACTTCAGCCTCTTCCTTAGATCACTTCCCATGTGTGAGAGAGAAAAATATGTGAGTCTACTGTTGTGTCTTTTTATAGTAATATTAAATTGATCCAAAAAGACACGTCTCTTTGAAAATTAAGTTAAATTTTCTTTCTTATAAATAGTTGGAGAATACTTCCCATAACTACCCAAAGATTAATTTGGTTATAATCCATCCACATAGTATTTGACTTTGTTAAATTGTTCCTCCATAATTCATGACATTCTTTGCATAAATATCGGTAGAAGTAAATATGTAGTACATTCCTCATATTTAGGTAATTAGACATTTTTACTAGAAATTACAACCCACCATAATTTATGGAATTCTTTCTATAATTAAGGTAGAAGTAAAAAGTAAATATGTTGTACATAGAGATTGTAACAACTCCATAAATTTAACACTCTTAAGACTTTACTCTACTCTCATTTTCCTGGCCCTCTTGTGAGGGGTCAAGCCCAATCCCGCTCTGATACCATGTTGAATTTTTTATAAGAGATGATATTGTATGTGAATGAATATCTTATTACAATGATGAGTGTTCTATATATAAAGAACATATGGTGACCATGGTGACCATCCATGAAGAGATGCGTCCCTTGGGTAATAAATATATTTATACTTTATATTATA
>JASDQU010439553.1:0-35339 GCA_032191745.1 Picea mariana
CTATTTATACTAAAAAGAAGCATCTAGAGGAAGATCCTTCTAGAAGCGGAAGCTTCTATTAGGTCTTCTTACATCCGCCTTATTCTATTTTATTGAAAGGTCTTATTAATATTGACCTTTATTACATCCGAATACATTGATCTACCTATGTGCGGGTTAGGACCTTAACAGAGCTCCATGATGGTCCTGCAAGTGGACATTTCAGAGGAAACAACACCGCCCACAAAATACTGAGAGCTGGCTACTATTGGCCTACTCTATTTAGGGATGCTCACACATACACTAGAAACTGTAAAACTTGTCAGATAAGCACAGGGAGAGAAAAGAGAGTAGTTGTCCCACTCCAACCTGTGTCTGTTTCTAGGCCATTTGAGCAATGGGGGTTAGATATCATAGGAGAAATTAAACCGAGTTCTTCAAAACAACATAGATACATAGTGACTTCCATAGACTATTTCAAGAAATGGGTAGAGGCCATCCCTATGACTCATGTAAATGAAAAGGCAGTGATCCAATTCATTGGACAACATCTGATCACAAGGTTTGGTATGCCATCCATCCTTGTTTTTGATAATGTCGCTTACTTTTATTCCACCCTATTAACATAGTTTTCTCTAGAAAAATGAATCATAATCAGATACTCTGCAAACTATTATCCACAGGGGAACATAGTGGCAAAATCAACCAATAAGAACCTAGTGAAGATATTAAAGAAAACAATTGCATACAATTAGAGGAATTGGCACAATTCACTTCATAATTCCTTATGGGTTGATATAGTAACACCAAAGGAAGCTATAGGAAATTCCCCATACTTTTTGGTATACAGACAAGAATCCATTCTCCCAAACGGGCTATATCTTCCATTTCTTAAACTTGCTAAGGATTCTAGAGGACAACCCTCATCAGTTATACAACAAAGAATTGATACCCTCCTCATGCTGGAAGAAGAGAGGGAGAAAGAAAAATCAAAGTTCATAGCTCATCAACAGATAGTTAAAAGGTGGTTTGATAAGCATAAGGCCAAAGAGAAGAATTTTGAGGTAGGAGACTTAGTCCTAAAATGGGACAGAGAAAATGAGTCGAAGGGAAAACATTTGAAGTTTTAGAATCTATGGCTCAGACCTTTCCAGATAGCCGATAAAATTGGGTTAGGCATGTCTCGGTTGCAAAATCTGAGTGGGGAACCTGACGCCCTCCTGGTGAATGGCCAAGCCCTAAAGCAATATTTTCATTAAAATAAATAAATGTGTGTGTGTGTTTTCATGATGTTTTGTTTTTAGGTAGGCATGATGTGTGTGTGTGTGTTTTCATGATGTTTTGTTTCTTGCTTTAATACTTCTGCGCTTTTGAAGATTGTGTTTATCAAGACATTGGTTGACCTCAATTCATGTGATATGACGAACTCTGTTCCTAACTCACCGCTTACATACAACACAAGAAGCGTTGGGAGAACTGTGGTTGTTTTAAAGGGTTTTCTATCTAAATTGCATATGGACAACCTTGGAAAACTGATGAAGTGTCTGCCTGGTGGTCTGGTAAAATATTAAAGGAAAGGTGGTAAGCTAGAAAGGACTACATGTACCTCAAGACAGAGCTAGAAATAATTCACCTTAACCATCTCATTTTACAAATAACATATGTCCTTGTCTCCCACTTGATCAGGGCATTCTGCCAAAATAAAATCAACTATATCAAATGAGTGCACAGTAGGAGAGGGTATGTAGATAACTCTGTTGAGGATATGGACGCTCGCTGGTAGCGGAGCAAGGTCTGTGACATTGAGATGACTCTGTTGGGGTTATGGACACTCGCTGGAAGCGAAGCAACATCGTAGCAAGTGAATGATGATAACTAAAAGGTCTCGTGCCAGTGAATGATTTACTAGACTCTTATCAAAGGGGGTGTGAGTCTGGGTTACAGGAAACAAAGGCGAAATAAAGGTTGAAACCCCACAGGAAGACCCAAATGCATCAACCATCAAAATTCAAATGCAAGGTAAAAGAGGCTTTGATAAAAAAAACCAGTCAAGTTCTTAACCAGCTTTTGCATTAGCCGAGCCCGAGGTAGGAACAAAGATTCTTCTTTCACCCAGTAAGTCACCATTTGTTGAGCACTCAACACACCCTAAAAAGCATTTATCAAATTTTTTACTTTTTGGGTACCACTTGATCTTCTGCACTGTCTCATTCGATTTCATTTTGAGAAATGTTTTGTCTTTGCTTATTTTCATGAATCTCATCACCTATTCAGGCTTGATTGAACTTATGAAACTGCATGACTAAAAATACCTTAACACCTGAATAAAGAATTGACAGCCAAACACTTCACTCGATGTGCTCAGGTTTGCCATCAGAAGGAATTCAAAGAAGAAAAAGGAACCACTCAAAAAACCATAGTCGCCAAGCGCCAATATCCATCGGCATCGAAAAAAGGAAGTTTTGGTTTGTGTTAAGTTTTTCATAAAGATATCGCCAATAGCCGATTCCCCTTCGACATCGACAAAAGACGGCGAGGACATACATTAACGAAGAATGAAAAGATATCGCTGATAGCCGATGCCCGACGCTCTTTATCAGGATCGGGGAAAACCCAGGAAGATCACAACAAACAATTTGACCACGATAAGAGAAAATACAAAAAAGAGAACGTTCAAACTGAAGGAGGAGCTTTCGCAAGAAGTCATCCTGTCAATCACTACGTAAAACCCATCGATTAATCGGTCGAATCACAAGATCTGGAGAACCATTCCACCATTAAAAGCTACAAAGTCTAATTGGGCCTCAGTGTGGGTTTGGTTCCTACTATTGAGTTAAAGCGATTTAGGACCCCTCAATAGAATTACGGACAGGAAGCCATTCTCCCGAACGAGCTATATCTTCCATCTCTTCAACTTGCTTAGGATTCTAGAGGACAACCCTCATCAGTTATGCAACAAAGAATTGATACCCTCCTCGTGATGAAAGAAGAGAGGGAGAAAGCAAAATCAAAGTTCATATCTCATCAACAAATAGTTAAAAGGTGGTTTGATAAGCATAAGGCCAAAGATAAGAATTTTGAAGTAGGAGACTTAGTCCTAAAATGGGACAGAGAAAATGAGTCGAAGGGAAAACATTTGAAGTTTTAGAATCTATGGCTCAGACCTTTCTAGATAGCCGATAAAATTGGGTTAGGCATGTCTTGGTTGCAAAATTTGAGTGGGGAACTTGACGCCCTCCTGGTGAATGGGCAAGCCCTAAAGCAATATTTTCATTCAAAAAAAAAAATGTGTGTGTGTGTTTTCATGATGTTTTGTTTTTAGGTAGGCTGATTATGGAGTGAATTTTTGTTTTTTGTTTCTTGCTTTAGTACTTCTGCACTTTTGAAGATTGTGTTTATCAAGACATTGGTTGAACTCAATTCATGCGACATGCGATATGATGAACTCTATTCCTGACTCAGCGCTTAAATACAACACAAGAAGTGTTGGGACACCTGTGGTTGTTTTAAAGGGTTTTGTATCTAACCTGCAGATGAACAACATTGGAAAAGTAATGAAGTGTCTGCCTGGTGGTTTGGAAAAACATTAAGGGAAAGTTGGTAAGCTAGAAAGGACTACATGTACCTCAAGACAAAGCTAGCAAAAATTCACCTTAACCATCTCATTCTGAAAATAACAGACGTCCTCCTCTCCCACTCGCTTAGGGAATTTTGCCGAAATAAAATCAACAATATTAAATGAGTGAATAGTAGGAGAGGGTATGCAGATAAATCCGTAAGGGCTATGGACGCTCGCTGGCAGCGGAGCAAGGTCTGTGATGTTGGGGTGACTCCGCTGGGGCTATGGACGCTCGCTGGCAGCAGAGCAACATCGTAGCAAGTGAATGATGATAACTAAAAGGCCTGGTGCCAATGAATTCTTTACTTGAATCTTGTCAAAGGGGGCATGAGTCTGGGTTACAGAAAATGAAGGCTGAATAAAGGTTGAAACCCCACAGGCAGACCCAGATGCATCAACTGGGGAATTTCAAATGCAAGGTAAAAGAGGCTCTGATAAAAAAGAGACCAGTTAAGTTCTTAAACAAATTTTTCATCAACCGAGCCCGAGGTAGGAACATAGATTCTGCTTTCGCCCAATAAGTCACCATTTTTTGAGCACTCAACACACACTAAAAATCCTTTATCAAATTTTTTATTTTTTGGGTACCACTTGATCTTCTGCACTATCTGATTCGATTTCATTTTGAGAAATGTTTTGTCTTTGCTTATTTTCATAACTCTCATCACCTATTTAGGTTTGATTGAAATTATGAAACCCTATGACTAAAAATACCTTAACACCTGAATAAAGAATCGATAGTCAAACACTTCACCTAACATTCTCAGGTTCAACATCAGAAGGAATTCAAAGAAGAAAAAGGAACCACTCGGAAAACCACAGTCGCCGAGCACTGATCTCCATGGGCATCGACAAAAGGAATTTTTGGTTTGCGTTAAGTCTTTCATAAATATATCGTCGATAGCCGATTCCCCTTCAACATTGGAAACAGACGACAAGGATAGATGTTAACGAAGAACAAAAAGATATCGTTGATAACCGATGCCCGTTGTGCTTTATCGAGATCGGGAAAAACCTAGGAATATCACAAAAAAAAAATTGACCATGATAAAATTCATCCTCGATCTCCGATCCCCAATGTGTTTTTAGCATCAGGGAGTTTTCAAGGGAGCTGATCCGAAAGCGCTTTGATAGTTTTTTTGGCCGATCTTCGATCCTGGACACTTTTTCGACACTGACAAGCTAAGGTTTGTTTTAGAACGAATAACTTAAGGAAATTCCCGACTATGATTAATACATGTGAATTAATTCACTGGTCTCCAAGGCCACATGTCTTTACCAGGTAAGAGGTTCGTACAACCTAGTTCTGTCCTGAGTTAGTCTTGGTTCCCTAGGTCCGAGTCACACCTCCGAGTTAGCTTTTCCATGTCAACATTTTACGGTAAGATCGATCGGCATCAGATCTTTTTGCAGAAGGATATCAATGAAAATGTTTGTAGCACAACCCTGATCCCTGATCCACCCATGGAAAGAGAGACACGACGAGACGTTTTAGCATTAGATATGATCGAATTTTGAGCATTTAAGGAGCTAATTAATACGCTATCCTGCATTAGGTCCTACCTCGTGTGCCAATAAAAAAATCCATTTAAAATCACCGATAAACCACATCACCACCTGCACCTCCACCGTCAACCCATGATGAATTTAAGTTCTAGAGATTCGACGACAAATTTATTAAAAATTCACTCATAACCTGAATTGAATGGCTGATGCGACACGATAAGATCTTTCCAGTTTAAAATCTCTTGAGCCATTGTGAATGAAATCATTCTACATGTTAGAGAATTCCAGAGCATCCGAAGGAGTAAGAAGAGCAACTCAAAGGCTGTATCGATCCCATGATTATCAAAATAACCGGGTTTTAACAAGCTTCAAAGGTATGTATCCGAGTCTGTAAATTTTACATGGCTATAATTTATATGTGTTTATTCGATTTTTTACATAGTCTCTGAAATTTTACGTAGGAACAATGCCTCCAAGAAATCCAACCACCAGATGCTCGCTGAGAGCACCAAAGCTAAAAGAAATAGATATAGGTGGAGGCTCTTCTCCAGGGATCGCGAGGCAATTGGAATATGTCCCTAGGCTAGACCTTGTCATCAAGACAATAATGGAGAAGTTTTTAATCCAGCCTCCGGCCTTTGGCAATACTGAGGCAAGAAACGGGTCCAAGATGGCGCTCCCATAGTGGGGGGATCTATTTAACATGATCAACCGAGAAGAATACTCGAAATATGTCCCACATAGGGATCCAAATGTAAGGGCACTCAATGACCAGGTGTTCCTGAACATCCGATGGTTGTATCTACACATGGTGGCAAGAAAAAACCCCATTTCCCCCTGCATAGAGGTTATGAAATGGCTCATCGACCACACAGACACACATAAGTGTTTAATCAATGATGATAATGGTGGTTTTGTCAAATTTTTCCTCTCGATATAAGTTCATAAGTATTACAAACTCAAAGACCCAAAGGAGCGACTAAACACAGACTTTGTGGTGAAGTTCTACGAACACCACAACACCAACCGGGTGATGGCTTCATCGTGGAGGGAGGATAAGGATTTTACCAACCAGAGCACTGGCTGGTATGGTACGGTTAACTTGAGGGAGCCATACGTCTATTTGATGGCTCTCATCTTCCGGTTGTATGGAGAGAAAGATTGCTCCAAGTTTTCAGAGGCATGGATTCCTTTGGCATACACAGTTGTGATCGCCAGGTGCAACTTCAACTGGGAAGCAATAATATCCAAGAAACTAAGCATCTGTGTGTAGCAGGCTCAAATGATGAAGGAAGGGGAAGCACCAACGTTTTACATGGATTCATAGCTTCTCGATGTCATGTGCGCTAGGAACGTCTTCTCCGCCATGAATATGAGCTGGCATGTTGTAGAGCTCCCAGTCCACGTCTACTTCAACGTGTTGTGGGAAAACATGTATAATAAATCTTACTCCCTCATGTGTTATGAATTCATTGCCCGAATTTATTTTATTCTTTTTAAGAAGGAATTCCCAAGGCTATCGGTGGCAGCCAATAAAATGATATCCAAGGTAGGCCATTCGCATCTGGACAAGTGCGCCACCTACATCAGGGTGTTCGGGGCCACCAGAGCACCATATCTCCTACCAGCTCATGTCCCAGACCGACTCGTCGTAGGAGAAATATGTTATCAGACCATCTTGCAAGGATACAACGCCACCCTGGTCAAGGACAAGAAATGAGATTTCATACCCTATGGTTTCCATGTAGGTTTCTATTTGGTAAAGGATAATGCTCAAGCCAAACAAGAAGGGCTAAGCCAACTCAAATTTAGATTCTCGACAGACTGATTGTGTAAGCACGATCCAAAGGGCCTGGTCCTACAACATGCTTCACAAGTGTCGTGCTTCTGGCCGTATGATCACAACAAGTTTGAAGAAAAAGTCTTCACAGAAAATGCCCAGGACTGATACGGGGTGGTGCAAAGGATGGTTGACCCGAAAATGACCAGGTTCAAGGCCATGAGCATGGATGAACATGCAAAAATAATAGAGCAGTCAACTCAAGAGGACCTCAGAGCCAGGGGAGAAATCAGAGTGGCAGAGGCAACAGAGGTGCAGAACAGGGGTTTGTCTATGACACCAGAGACACAAACAAGGGGATTTCTCCTAATGGAACAATCACAAAGAGTAATTGATTAGTTGTAGAATGACCTAGACCTCGTAGAAATGACAAGGGTCCCTGCCGAAAAACCAATCGAAATTCGGGTAGGTCCAAGTGACCCAGAGCCAATACAAATTGAAGAGAGCCCCAGGTTAGATAACCTTGAAGTTTCAACGCCAAAGGCCGGATCACTTGGGGATGTTTCAACTCAGCCAAAGATAACGAGGACATCAGGGAGAGCAAGTGCACCAAAACCCTTACACAACTTAATAATGATCTATGATGATGAGGAAAGTTCAGAGGTTTCCCTGGTGACTCCGATACAAATCACAGAGGAAAAGGAACCCGGGAAAGCATCTTCCCCATCTCCCGATGCTCAAATTCAAATCCTTCCACAAAGTTACTAGGAGGTAAAAAGTGTCTTAGACACTAAGATACTCGATGCATCGAAGACCCAAGTGGACATCTCAAAGGACGAGCTAGGGTTGGGCAAAAAAGAAAAGGAAGTTCCACAATAGGAAACTGACATATCAACAACTAATTATCAAGTAAGTACTAAGCCTTCCCCTGATGCATCAATTTTGGCCGATACTTCACCTCCTGATGAGAAAAAAACAGAGGCTGAAATTTTGGAACACACAGAAGAGGTTCGATAACCCAACCTTGAACATATTTACACCATCGAGATCCTAGGTAGAACGCTTACTTGGGGAGAGTAGAAATCCCCAAACCTGTGGATGAGGTTGCTGATATACAACCATCGCCTACAACTGAAAGAGGAAAGCCATCATGAAGAGAACCACCAAGAAGAGGAGGATTAGTCTGGACAACTCCATCCTCATCACCATAGAGGAAAAATTGATTAGCACAAAGCATGCCAAGATGTCCGAGCTTATCGACGCGGGGATGGAAATCACAGATGCCACCCTGGATAGAGTGAGGAAGGATGAAGAGGAGATGGCCTCTGCACTAAAGGAGTTGGAGCATCTACACCATTTGGTGAAATATTATCAAGACTCCACACAAGCCACGATGTTCTTGATAAGCAAATTCCAACTCACCCTCATTGCGTTGATAGCCGATTTCCAGGAAGACACCCTCATTGTGCCGACGACGTGCAATGATATGGAAATATGGTATGAGAAATCACACCAAGAAGTGGATAGGATCGGTTACATCAGTGCAGTTCAACAAGGCTGAGACTCCGAAGAGCACAAAATTAGGGTACTAAGGGATAGCAACATTGACCGCATAAAGAAGTCGGTCGAATACTGGGTGAAAATGTCCCAAGAACCTCATCAGAAAATCCAAGAGGAATGGGCCAAGTGAGAAAAGAGCTGGACCAAGATCAATCGAGTGATGAGAGACATCGACCTTCTAGAATTCGGCACACCCGATGACTTTGTCGACTTGCATGACATAGTCAAATTACATGTCGAACAAGACTCATTGTGGGATGTAGAAATAGTAAAGGTGGCAAACATGGCACCATGTCAAGTACAACAGTTCATGGAACACCCGATCAAGGCTAGGACAATGTTGTAGCAATTAAGTGCTATAATATTCAAGTATCAGGCGCAGGCAGTGGAGATAAAGGAGACCCTTTCAGCCCCAATGGATCAACACAGATTCTCGTATGCCAACACATGTGAGGATCTCTTCGTCAAATGGTCGAAGTAGGAGAAGATTCATCCACTCAAGTGAAACCATTTGATGACTCTTAGAAGACTAAGAGATGAAAGCGCCATGTGACGATGTTTTGTTTTACTTAACTTGCACTTTTGATAGTTATTTTTAGTTAAGAATATGTTATAAATACGAGGATCGACCTATTAGAAGAGGTTGATGGTTTTTGCAAAGACCCTCATTTTTGGATTTGTAAAGAACTATTCCGAGCTACCTTAATTGAGAAGTCCTGTTTAGGACCAGAGACAACTTTATTTTCATTTTTCATCAAAAACGTGTTTGATTGGAATATGGATTTGAAGAAGAATTATTTCTTATTGTTATCTCATGAATGGATGTTGTAACGAGTAAGATCCTCTGAATCTATTGATAAGTTATTTGATTGAATATTTTTATAGTTCTTGTCTTTAATGATGAAAAGTAAATCGTTGTGTTAATGTGTGATCAATGATTATAGCTAAGGAAACTATTTTTCTTTCCATTGTTTATTACATGTATGTTTTCTTTTGATAATTGTATCTAAGTCAATGATTGGAACACCAACAGGTTAATGTATTAGTACTAGGATTTTCATAGGTTCAAGAATCATTGTCTGCATGCTTGAGTATAAGGGTTATCCCGAGCTCAACCTTCTTCAGTAGTTAAGAATTTCTCCTTTGTTACCCAGTTGGTTTATACCATCATGTATCTTGTATCGGTCCCACCTATAAGAGAAAATAAAAAAAAGAGAATGTTAAAACTGAAGGAGGAGATTCCGCAAGAAGACATCCTATCAATCACTACGTAAAACCCATCGATTAATCAACTGGATCGCAATATCTGGAGAACCATTCCACCATTAAATGCTGTAGAGTCTAATTGGGCCTCGATTACGGGTTTGGTTCCTACTGTTGATTTAAATGGATTTATTCCCCTCAACAATATTACAGACAAGAATACATTCTCTCGAATGGGATATATCTTCCATCTCTTCAACTTGGTCAGGATTCTAGAGGACAACCCTCATCAGTTATACAACAAATAATTGATATCCTCATCACGCTGGAAGAAGAGAGGGAAAAATGAAAATCAAAGTTCATATCTCATTAGCATATAGTTAAAAGGTGGTTTGATAAGCATAAGGCCAAAGAGAAGAATTTCGAAGTAGGAGACTTAGTCCTAAAATGGGACAAAGCAAATGAGCCAAAGGGAAAACATTCAAAGTTTCAGAATCTATGGCTCAGAACTTTCCAGTTAGCCGAGAAAATTGGGTTAGGCATGTATCGGTTGCAAAATATGAGGGGGAAACCTGATGCCCTCCTAGTGAATGGCCAAGACCTAAAGCAATATTTTCATTAAAAAACAAAAATGTGTGTGTGTTTTCATGATGTTTTGTTTTTAGGTAGGTTGATTGTGGAGTGCATTTTTGTTTTTTGTTTCTTGCTTTAGTAATTCTGTGCTTTTGAATATTGTGTTTAGAAAGACATAATTTGACCTCAATTCATGTGATATGATGAACTCTGTTCCTGAATCACAGCTTACATACAACACAAGAAGTGCTGGGAGACCTGCGTTTGTTTTAAAGGGTTTTCTATCTAACTTGCAAATGAACAACCTTGGAAAAGTGATAAAGTGTATGCCTGGTGGTCTGGTAAAACCTTAAGGGAAAGGTGGTAATATGTAAAGGAATACATGTACCTCAAGACCATTGCTTCTTTCAGTTTTTCAGTTTCTGCACAGTTTAATATTTTTAGCAGTTTTTTGGGTCCTGAACTTCCAGAGCTGTTTTGAGGCCTTAAATGACGTTTTTTGGGAAAACAGGGAGCAATATGGATTGTATATTGATGTTTCTCACCCAAAAGTTTTAGTCCCCAGATAGATATTTCTAACGAGGTATAGAACACGTCAAACGGAGATCATATGCCAAAGTTACGTCCCCAGGAAGTTGATGTACCAACTTACCCAAACGGGGCCCATAGTCTTGGCGTTTCATCTCCTAGGGTTAGGTCTTTGGATGTTTAGGGTTTTCCATTATTTCTCAATAATAATAGTCCTTCAAGCCTCATTGTAACACAGTTCAGAGGCCAGTAGCTGCCACATCTCTTCTCAGAGATAAGCTACCAGTGCCCTAGCTAGTTTGTTTCCATTCTGTCTGTAAGCATATTTCAGTCATTTGTTATTAATGAAATGAAGTCTTATTTCCACTGCATCTCTCTGTTTATGTGTATTTCTGTATTTCATTGTGTTCCTACATAAATCTAGATCACTGGTGGTCTGGTAAAACCTTAAGGGAAAGGTGGTAATATGTAAAGGAATACATGTACGTCAAGACAAAGCTAGAAAAAATTCACCTTAACCATCTCATTTTGAAAATAAAAGACGTCCTCCTCTCCCACTCGCTCAGGGAATTCTACCTAAATAAAATAAACTATATCAAATGAGTGAAAAATAGGAGAGGGTATGCAGATAACTCCATTGGGGATATGGATGCTCGCTGGCAGTGGATCAAGGTCTGTGACGTCGGGGTGACTCCATCGGGGCTATGGATTCTTGTTGGTAAAAGAGCAGCATCGTAGAAAGTGAATGTTGATAAATAAAAGGCCTAGTGCCAGTGAATGATTCACTCGAATCTTGTCAAAGGGTGCGTGAGTTTGGGTTAGAGGAAACAAAGGCAAAATTAAGGTTGAAACCCCATTGGTAGATCCAGATGCATCAACCAGGTAATTTCAAATGAAAGGTAAAAGAGGCTTTGATAAAAAAAAACCAATTAAGTTCTTAACCAGATTTTGCATCAGCCGAGTCTGAGGTAGGAACAAATATTCTACTTGCGCCTAATAAGTTTCCATTTGTTAAGCACTCAACACACCCTAAAAATCCTTTATCAAATATTTTACTTTTTGGGTACCACTTGATCTTCTGGACTGTCTGACTCGATTTAATTTTGAGAAATGTTTTGTCTTTGCTTATTTTCACGACTCTCATCACCTATTTAGTTTTTCTTGAACTTATGAAACCCCATGACTAAAAATACCTTAACACTTGAATAAAGAATCCAAAACCAAACACTTCACCTGACACGCTCAGGTTCGACATCGGAAGGAATTCAAAGAAGAAAAAGGAACCACTCGAAAAACCACAGTCATCGATCACCGACCTCCATCGGCATAGAAAAAGGGAAGTTTTGGTTTGCGTTAAGTTTTTCATAAAGATATCGCGGATAGTCGATTCTCCTTCGACATTGGCAAAATATGACGAGGACAAACGTTAATGAAGAACAAAAAGATATCGTCGATAGCTAATGCCCGATGCGCTATATCGGGATCGGGGAAAATACAAGAAGATCACAACAAATAATTTGACCACGATAAAAGTTATCCCTGATAGCCAATCCCTGATGCATTTTTGGCATCCGAGATTTTTCAAAGGAACCGATCTGAAAGTGATTTGATAGGTTTTTTCGCCGATCGTCGATCCTGGAAACTTTTTCAGCATCGGCTAGCTAAGGTTTGTTTTAGAATGAATAAATTAAGGAATGTCCTGACTCTGATTAATACACCTGAATTAAGTCACTGGTCTCTAATGTGATGTGTCTTTACCAGGTAAGAGGGTCATACGGTCTAGTTCTGTCTCGAGTTATTCTTGGTTCCCTAGGTCTGAGTCATAGGTCTGAGTCATCTTTGTCATGTCAGCATTGTACGGTAAGATCGATCGACATCAGATCTTTTTGCAAGAGAATATCAATGAAAACATTCCTAGCACAACCCCGATCCTCGATCCACCCACTAAAGAGCGACACGACGAGATGTTTTAGCATTAGATACGATCGGAATTTGAGCATTTAAGGAGCTAATTAATACCTGATCCTGCATTAGTTGCTACCTCATGCACCAATCAAAACATTCGTTTAAAATAACTGATAGACCACATCACCACCTGTGCCTCCGCCATCGAACCATGATGAATTTAAGTTCTAGATATTCGACGGTAGATTTATTGAAAATTCACTGATAACCTGAATTGAATGGTTGATGCGACACGGTAAGATATTTCCTATTTAAAATCTCTTGAGCCACTGTGAACAAAATCATTCTGCACGTTAGAGAGTTCCAGAGCGTCTGAAGGAGCAAGACGAGAAACTCAAAGGCTGTATCGACCCTGTGATTATCAAAATAACCAGGTTTTAACAATCTTGAGAGGTATGTATCCGAGTCTGTATATTTTACATGGCTATAATTTATATGTGTTAATTCAGTTTTTTACACAGTCCCTAAAATTTAACTTAAGTTGTAGGAACAATGCCACCAACAAAGGCAACCACTAGACGCTCGCCAAGAGAACCAAAGCTAAAAGAACTAGAGATAGGAAAAGGCTCTTCTTTAGGGATCATGAGGAAATTGGAATACATCCCTAGGCTGGAGCTTGCAACAAATAAGGTTTTCATCCAGCCTCCAGACTTTGGCGATACTAAGGCAAGCACCAATTCTAAGATGTCTCTCCCATAGTGGGGGGATCTCTTTAACAAGATCAACCGAGAACAATACCCAGAATATGTCCAACATAGTGATCTGGACGTAAGGGCACTCGATGACCATGTGTTCTTGAACATCCAATGATCGTATCTACACATGGTGGCAAGAAGAACCCCCATTTTCCCCTACATAGAGGTCTTGAAATGGCTCATTGACCACACAAACACACAAAAGTGTTGAATCAATGATGACAATGGTGGGTGTGTCAGAATTTTCCTCCATGTAGAAGTTCAAAAGTATTACAATCTCAGATACCCAAAGGAGCGACTACACACAGACTTCGTGGTGAATTTCTATGAACACCACGACACCGGCCAGGTGATGACCTCATGTTGGAGGGAGGACAAGAAGTTTACCAACTAGAGCACTGGCTAGTATGGTACGATTAACTTCAGGGATCCATATGTCTATTTTCTGGCTCTCATCTGTCGGTTGTATGGAGAGATATATTGCTCCAAGTTTTCAGAGGCATGGATGCCTTTGGCATTCACAGTTGCAATCGTTGGGTGCAACTTCAACTGGGGAGAAATAATATCCAAGCAACTAAGCATCTGTGTGCAGTAGGCTCAGAATCCGAAGGAATGGGAAGCACCAACTTTTTACATGGCTTCATACCTACTCGATTTCATGTGAGCTAGGAACGTCTTCGCCGACATGAATCTGAGATGACATGTTGCAGAGCTCCCATTCCACGTCTACTTCAACATGCTGTGGGAAAAAAGGTATAATAAATCTTACTCCCTCATCTGCGATGAATTCATTGCCCAAATTTATTTTATTCTTTTTAAGAACAAATTCCCAAGGCTATCAGTGACAACCAGGAAAATTATATCCAAGGTAGGCCATTGGTATTTGGACGAGCGTGCCACCTACATCAGAGTGTTCAGGGTCACCAAAGAACCACATCTCCTACCAGCTCATGTCCCAGACTGACTCGTCATAGGAAAAATATGTTATTAGACCATCTTGCAAGCCTACAATGCCACCCTAATCAAGGACAATAAATGATCTTTCATACCCTATGGTTTCCATGTAGGTTTCTATTTGGTAAAGTATACTGCTCAAGCTAAACAAGAAGGGATGAGCCAACTCGAATTCAGATTCTCGATGGGATGATTCCGAAAGAATGATTCAAAGGGCCTGGTCCTTCAACATGCTTCACAAGTGTCGTCCTACTAGTCGTATGCTCATGACAAGTTTGAAGATGAAGTCTTCACATAAAACACCTAGGACTAGGATGAGGTGGTGCAAAGGATTGTCGACCCAAATATGACCAGGTTCAAGGCCATGAGAATGGATGAACATGCGACGATAATAGAGCAGTTGACTCAAGAGGCCCCGAGATCCAGGGAAGAAATCAGAGCAACAGAGGCAACATAGGTGAAAAACAAGGGTTTGTCTATGACACTGGAGGCACAGGAAAGGGGATTTCTCCTATTGAAACAAGCAGAAAGAGTAATTGATCATCTCCAGAATGCCTTGGACCTTGTAGAAATGACAAGGGTCCTTTMTGACAACCCAATTGAAATTCAGGTAGGTCTAAGTGACCTAGAGCCAATACAAATTGAAGAGAGCACTAGGTTAGATAACCCTGAAGTTTCAATGCCACAGGCTGGATCACTTGGGGATGTTTCAACTCAGCTAGAGATAGCAAGGACATCAGGKAGAGAAAGTGCACCAAACCCCTTACATGACTTAATAACGACCTATGATGATGAGAAAAGTTTAGAGGTTTCCCTGGTGACTCCGGTACAAATCATAGAGGAAAAGGAACCCGAGAAAGCATCTTCCCCAGCTCCCGATGCTCAAATTCAAAGCCTTCCACAAAGTGACCAGGAGGTCAAAAGTGTTTTAGACACTGAGCTACTTGATGTGCTGGAGACCCAAGTGGGCAATATGAAGGATGATCTAGGGTCAGGCGAACAAGAAGAGGAAGTGCCATAGTAGGAAACCAACATCTCAACAACTGATTATCAAGTAAGTACTGAGCTTTCCCCTGAGGCATCAATTTCGGTCGATGCTTTACCTCCCAATGAGCAAAAACCATAGGCCAAACTTTCAGAACACACAAAAGAGGTTCAATAACCCAACCTTGAACATATTTACACCATCGAGAGCCTGGGAAACACGCTTACTTGGGGATAGCAGCAAATCCTCGAATGCATGGATGAGGTCACCGATATACAAGCCATCGCCTACGACCGAAAGAGGAAAGCCATCATGAAGAGAACCACCAAGAAGAGGAGGCTTACTTTGGACAAATCCATCCTCATCACCATAGAGGAAAAATTGATTAGCACAGAGCATGCCAAGACACACGAGCTTATCGACGCAAGGATGGAAATCACAGATGCCACCCTGGATAGAGCGAGGAAGGATGAAGAGGAGTTGGCCACTGCACTGAAGGAGTTGGAGCAACTACACCATTTGGTGAAATATTATTAGGACTCCACATAGTCCATGGTGTTCTTGAGAAGCAAATTCTAGGACGCCTATATTAAATTCATGAATGAGAGGCACCTTTTCACTATGGGGATAGCCGATTTCCAAGAAGACACCCTCATGTCATTGGCGACGTGCAAGGATATGGAAAGATGGTATGAGAAAGAAAACCAAGAAGTGGAAAGGATTGATTACATCAGTGCATTTCAATAGGGCCAAGATGCCGAAGAGCACAACATTCAGGTACTAAGGGATAGCAGCATTGACCACATAAAGAAGTCGACCAAATACTGGGTGAAAATGGCCCAAGAACCTCATCAAGAAATCCAAGATAAATGGGTCGAGTGCCAAAAGAGCTGGACCAAGATCAATCCAGCGATGAGAGACATCGGCCTTCCAGATTTCGACACACCTGATGACTTTGTCGACTTGCATGACATGGTCAAATTACATGCCGAACAAGACTCATCGTGGGCTGCGGAAATAGCAAAGGTGGCGAACATGGAGCCAGGTCAAGTATAATAGTTCATGGAACACCCGATCAAGGCTCAAACAATGTTGTAGCAATTAAGTGTTAGAATAGTCAAGTGTCGGGTGTGGGAAGTAGAGATAAAGGAGATCCTTTTGGCCCCAATGGATCAACACAGATTCCCTAATGCCAACACATACGAGGATCTCTTCTTCAAATGGTCGGAGTACAAGAAGAGTCCTACACTCAAGTAAAACCATTTGATGACTCTTAGAAGACTGAGAGATGAAAGCACCATGTGGCGATGCTTTGTTTTACTTAGCTTGCAGTTTTGATAGTTATTTTTAGTTAATAATATGTTATAAATAAGAGGATCAACCTGTTAGAAGAGGTCGATGGTTTTTTCAAATACCCTCATTTTTGGATTTGTCAAAAACTATTTCGGAGCTACTTTAATTGAAAAGTCATGTTTAGGACCAGATACAAGTTTATGTTCATTTTTCATCAAAAGCGTGTGTAATTGGATCTGAAGAAGAATTATTTCTGATTTTTATATCATGAATGGATGCTATAATGAGTAAGAGCCTTTGAATATGTTGATAAGTTATATGATTCAATATTTTTATAGTTCTTGTCTTTAATGATGAAAAGTAAATTGTTGTGTTAATGTGTTATCAATGATTAGAGCTAAGGAAACTATTTTTCATTCCATTGTTTATTACATGTATGTTGTCTTCTGATAATTGTATCTCAATCAATGATTGGAGCACCAACAGGTTAATGTATTAGTAATAGGATTGTCATAGGTTTAAGAATCAGTGTCTGGATGCTTGAGTATAAGGGTTATCCCAAGCTCAACCTTCTTCAGTAGTTAAGAATTTCCCCTTTGTTACCCAGTTGGTTTATACCAACATTTATCTTGTATCAGTCCCATCTATAAGAGAAAATAAAAAAAAAGAGAACGTTCAAACTGAAGGAGGAGATTTCGCAAGAAGACATCTTGTCAATCATTACGTAAAACCCATCGATTAATCGGTCGGATCACAAGATCTGGAGAACCATTCCACCATGAAACGTTGCAGAGTCTAATTGGGCCTCGATAGTAGGTTTGGTTCCTACTGTTGAAGTAAAGGGATTTAGGACCCCTCAACACAGTATAGAGTCAAACTTGATGCCACATGTACTTCTCTAGAAGTTGATGCCATCTTGTATTGTCAGTTAGTTGGTAGCCTCTTATACTTGACTCATACACGTCCTGCTCTTTCCTTTGTTGTTGTTCTTGTTTCCATGTATATGCAAACACCCCATGAAATCCATTGGAAAGAAACTAAAATGATACCTTGGTATGTCTGGGGTACAATTCAGTTCATGATACATTACAGTTCAAGGGGAACTCCTTTATTGAATGGTTTAATTTGATTCAGATTGGGCCGACGACTCTGATGATCAGAAGTCTACTGCAGGTTATGTTTTCAGCCTTGGTTAAGGACCTGTCACTTGGGCCTATAATAAACAACAAGATATTTCACTTTATTCAACAAAAGCATATTACCGAGTAGTAGTAAATGCAAGTCAGGAAGTGTTGTGCCTTTGACATATCCTTTTAGAGTTTGGATTCCAACAACAACATCTGACTAGCCTTTGGTGCAACAATTAGAGTGCCATCAAGCTTTCCAAATACCTAGTTCAACATCAACTCAATAAACACATCGAGCTACACATGCACTTCATTAGAAATCTCATTCATGATCAAGTTATTGCAGTGCTCTTCTTCCCTACAAAAGATCAAGTTGCAAAATTTTTCACAAAGTCTCTTACAGAAGTGATGTTTTCCAAACTTCGATCTATGTTAGGAGTTCAAGAAGTTGTCATTAAGGGGGGATAGGATCTAATGCATCCTTCCTTCTCCTATTGTGTCACTATTGTAAATCCTTCAATCCTATCCCAAGTTGTTTTTAAGGGGGGATGTTAGGATATTTAGACACTTAGGAGTTAGTTAAGATCTACTTGGTCTAATGTGTTGTTAGGTAAACATGTGTTTCTTTAGTATGCATTTGTAGTTAGGAAATCATATGGTCACGATATGTTCCTGACATAGAATGATCCAATGGTTCATATTCTCCTCTATCTTAATGACTACATTGATCCATGGCTTAACACCCAATTTTTCCATGATATCTATTTAAAGAGCATGGAGGGTCATTTGCCGATGATTGATTGTGAGAAAATATCTTGTAAAATCTCTTTGTAATATTTTTCTTTTGCATTAATAAATTTCTCCAAGTGGCCACATTGTTTGGGGCTGTGGATGTTTCCCTGTAAGGGTTTTACCATGTCAAAATATCGGTGTGTTTATCTTTGATTTGGTTGTGTGAGTGGTTATTGGAGGTGTTCATCCTCTGTTGGAATACCCATGTTGTCTAACATTGCACACCGGTTATTCCCCTGTCACTCTAACTGTTTGTGAGATGGTCAGGTGGGACCCACAACAATCCATAATTGAGATTGCATCTCGCCTGCATGTTGAACTACGGTCTAGATTTCTCCTTGGATCTCCTTTGTCGGAGTACCTTCGTTGTAGGTAACAAAATCTAGTCCAACCAGAGCCTCTCTGATGAACGATGGAGATATGCTCCCTACCTAGATCAATGACTCATATTTGATATGATGCCATAACTGTCTCCACGTCCAAATGGGGCCCACTTTCATTTCACACAATCAAAATTTGACACACGTCATCCTTTGGGATACTCTAGTTGCCATGCTGGCATCTTGATGTCACCCTGACAACCAAGCTGTCACAACACATCATCTTCTTCCTCCATGAAATGGATCTCATGAATGAGGTAGATCCTCTGATGGATCTATGGTCCTTAGATCATCTCGTGACACATGTCCCAATTTCAATACAACATGTGGCATTACATGTAGTAGATGATGTGGAACTGATGTGACTATGACCTCATCACTTCCTCCAACCCTTCTTTGTATACCTTGATAACTTGGCACTTGAAACGTGACACTGTCCTTACTACTTTCATGTCTCTGACATTACATCTAATGTGGCTCAGCTAAGCTAGATGAATATCATTCTCAAAGTCCCTCGTTATCATAGTACCTCCACTCACAATCCACTCCGATCATTACTTGTCTGAAAAACAACAAAGATCTACTAGCCATGCCAAATCGATGGCTATTGATGACTCTCAAAGTTTTTCCCATCAAAGTCTCATTGTATCCTTGCTCTTCGATTAATGGTCCAGATTCTCTTCTAGTACAACTCCGATATATCGATGGTTCTTGTTAACTTGGAGCTACTCCCATTGGAGTCCCAATGCAACCTTACACTTAAACACTTTGATGCGTTGTCATCCAATTAACGATCAATATTTTTTCTCTATGGAAAATCAACGGTTACATTCTACTCGAGGTCTCCTTCATCATTAGACTCCATGTCACCTTGCACACTCCAATCAATGGTCCAAAATTTACCAGATCAATGACTGTGATTTCCTCTGACTTGAACACATAATTTTCTTCATGGCAACAATTCAATTCTCTTTTTTCTTAGTAGTTTGGATGACTCCTCTATTTTTCTAGTTCGATCCTTTGACTTGTCATTATAGTCTACCTTTGACATCAATGACAACACCATTTTCAACATGATAGTTTTAACTAATTATAAAATACTTGTTTATTTAATAACTACCAATAAGAATTTTGGAAATTCAATTATTGTGTCCCTCAATCCATGGTGGCATAGAAGATCCTTCGATTTTATGTGACTTTCTTATGTGTCAAGGTGAGATGGACATTAATAAGAACTCAAAATATATTTTTTTGCACTCACTCGATGTAAGGTTGTGTTAGTTGAGATTTTCTTCATTGAGGTTGCCTTTTTAACGATGCAATGAGATTATTTTGTTTGATTACATATTTTTATTACGTAAGCCTATTTTTTGATCACGTGTCATGGTTGGTGGTTGATTTCATATACTTCTCTCATTAAAATATGGCATCTCACAATAGTCTATGGATATCATTGAGCCTTCTGTTAATCTTGTGAATGTTGCATGATATTCATCTCTAGGAATGAATGAGATTGTCGAAGCCCCAACATCTACCTTTGAAAGGTAGAAAATGATGAACCTCTTATAAAAGTTTATCTATGTCAATGACATTGTTGGGAATAATGGCATAGTTGGGAATATCTCACATAAACCCTATTTTTTATTTTCTTCTTCCAAATTGTATTTCTTACTTTTCAAAGTTTAAGTTATTATTGCATTTCAACAATAAATCCAAAACAACTTATTCCACTTTGAAAATGTTAATTTATCTTTTCTCCCTCAAATAATTAATGTTTTCATATCGTTCAATATTATAACCACTTAAAAAAAATTACTCAAAATATTCACATTATAACAATGTACTTTTTGCACTTCAGATGGGGTGTCAACCTCATGACATGCGCATTAACCAGGAGGGAGGAGGCTAGGCCATAAAAAATGTGTGTGAAGATTTCCTTACATATCCTCCATGGTTCATACATCAACCATATTCAGATTCTACAACATATGAAGGAGCAAATGCAACCAACTCACAATACTGTTTATGGAATGGGAAATTACTCTAGGAACAATCGAGTTGTTATAACAATAAATTTTTACCCTTGTCCACATAATCCAAAGGTGACCACAATGCAAGAATATGCTCATCCACTTCATGCAATGCCACCCCTGGCTTGCACTCGCATATGCATTTTCCGGATCTGGTTCAAAATATTGGAGTTATACCTCTTAGGGGTGGTTGAATACATGTGAACATAATGTCGTGCATCTATGAGAGAGGTCACTCTCACCGAGGCAGTGGCTCTTGTAGGCATATAGGAAAGCAAATGATAGGATTGGAAGTCTCAGCCAGTGAATGAAAGATTGCAATAGCGACTTCAACATCCCGGGATACAACTTTAATCAAAGATTTAAATATGCAAGAGGCTGCTATAGTTTCGAAATCAACATCCCGGGATAAAACTTTAATCAAAGATTTAAATATGCAGGAGGCTGCTATAGTTTCGAATGGCTCAACGTTGATGGAAAGTCTTTGGGAATTGTTCCTTAGCAGACCCTCAAATTGTTATGGACATCCATTACTCAAAACTCTACTTTTATTGACCTCAACGACACTAATGATGGTCCCTCGATCCCTCTTCAATGTTCATCGGATACCTATGACGACTCTCCATGACATTTCGGGTCAAAGGAAGACTATCCACAACTTCTTTTTGAAGTTTTTAGTGTAGTGGCCAATTGAAATACAAAATTGAATAATTGGACCAATGAATCTCCATGTCAGTAGCTCTACAGACCACTAACATACTTGCTTGAACATTCCAATTCTTCTACCATCAAGCAACAAGGTGGAATCTCCTTAGGATGGTCAGGTTTTTCCTTCAAGATAGTAGTGGTTTCTTCTCTCTGCATAGTTTCGACACCATAAGGTTGTTCATACTCAAAACTAGACTGGCTCTAGGTTGGTTTCCATTTATAACAACTCAGACTCCAAGAGACTATATATTTAAACTCACTTTTCTATAGCAAATAATATAATGTTTTCTTACTTACAATATATATATATATTTGCACTTTTAAGGACAATTGTTAATTAATACTTTATCCTTTTATCTTCCATTTTGTTTGTTTTTTGAAAAACTATTTGATCAATATTATTTTTGAGAATGAAATGAAAACATAGATATTACAATGAAATACACATAAATATTGCTAGAAACAAAGAAATACAGTAATACATGATTTATATTAATGAAAGAAATGTACAGAGACTATAAAAATATAGAGTGAAAGACTCGCTAGAATGGTGGCAACTTATCTCTGAGAAGAGATGTGACGGCTACTCACATTCGTGAAGATGATTGTTAAAATGAGGCTCCAAACTCATTTTTAACATAAGTAAAATCCAAAACCCTAACCTAGGAAGATGAAAATCCAAATGGTTTGTGGGCCTTGATGGGGGTAGTTGACACATCAACTTCTCGGGGGCATAAATTTTGCATACGATCTTCATTTGGGTGCTGGATAAACTGTTGGAAAGGTCTAACTAAGAAGAACAATTTTTGACTGGCCCAAGTTAGTGCATTTGGCAATCACCTGAGCCCCAAATCCCCAAAAAACGTCATTTAGGGCCTCAAAACGACCCCGAAAATTTGGAACCCGAAAAACTGCCGAAAAAATGCCAAGATGGAAAACTATTTTTTGAGCCTGTGGAATAGGTGGGTGGCTACTGATATCCACCTAGATCAACCCTCTCTCCTTAGGAATCAATGGTCTCCATTGTGTTGAGTTCTCGAGGAAGAGAGGGAAGCATTAGGTGAATCTAAATCTTGGTGAGATGCTTGCCTTGCTGGAGATGTCGCGCTACTCGGTTTGTGGAAGGCTGTCACAAAATTGTTGCTAGAGGGGTTGAATCTATTCAACCAGTCGAGCTACCTGATATGACTATGTGAAAAAGGAATCTTTGCATTTTTCTGCAATCTTTTCGACCTGCTTCTGTTGGATAAAAGGTGCTTGGGTCGAGGCTATAGCGGTTGCAGTATCCTTTTGTTCCCATTTTGAACATATTGTGAAGAAGCTAAATTTTGTAGTATGAAATACTACCTTGCAACATTGTTTAGGTGAGACAGTAGTTGGAACTACCTCTGGTATTCTGTAGAAATGATCCCCGAGAGAAATAATGACACTGCGGGGTCGAGACTCATAAACAACATGGAATTTCCACATATATGGTTGGCCTAAGTGAACATCACATACATCCAATGGGGAAACATCACATAATACCTCATCCTTGAAGGGCTGGATTTCGTATGACAGTCGACACTGCTGGCTGACACAAAGGTTGCGTCCCTGGCGAAGCCACCCGATGTTGTATGCTTGTGGGTGTGGTTTTGTTGACAATCCCAACTGTTTGATGACCTCTGTTGAGATGAGGTTCTTCTAGATTTTGATATCAATAATAAAATGCAGCGGGGTCCCCTTCACCCACATCTGTGAATGAAAAAGGCGCTCCCCCTCTTCAGGATATGTTAGTTCTTCGGGTTGAATTGATGTGGTCGCGACAATAGCAGTGGGGTTTTCATCGATGATATGTCTTATGTCATTATTTTCTGAATCAGATTCTGAATTAGGGTTCAGCTCCTTTTCTTTGATCTCGATCACCAATGACTGTTTTGAGCGACATTCATCGGTGTTGTGCCAGGGGATTTTGTGGAAATCGTACCATTTTCCGGTGTCCTTCTTCATCTTCATGTGACCCTTCTTTTCCCATGGGTTGGACTGGTTTTTGAAAGGATATGTTGGCTCTTCTGGTTGAATTGCTGTGGTCACGACAACAGCAGTGGGGTTTTCATCGATGATATGTCTTATGTCATTATTTTCTGAATCAGATTTTGAATTAGGGTTCGGCTCCTTTTCTTTGATCTCGATCACCGATGACTGTTTTGAGCGACATTCATTGGTGTTGTGGCAGGGGATTTTGTGGAAATCGTACCATTTTTTGGTGTCCTTCTTCATCTTCATGTGACCCTTCTTTTCCCATGGCTTGGACTGGTTTTTGAAAGGTTGTTTGTTAGTGCCATCTTTATCATACTTTGGTTGTTGTGGATTTGCAGACCTGAACTCCCGCTTGTTTTGGTGCTTAAACTTCTGCTCGATTTTAACAACATATCGATAATCAGAACCGAGTGATGAGATGTCCAGAAAATACATTTCAGTTTGGATGTATCTATGTAGAGCCCTATGGTATTTTAGAACCAAATGTCATTCAGAGTCCTTGATACCCAGCTTGGTGCACAAGGTATGGAAGGTATTGGTGAACTCCAGAAATTCTTGGCCCCTTTCTTGCGGTAGTGTGGTCCATCTCATATATTGGTCCTCATAGTTGCCAACAGGGTAATATTGTTCCTTTACGACATCCACAAAAGAATACCAAGTGGGATTGACCCCATATATTCCAGATTCCTCTATGGAACTTTGCTCCGAGTAAGTTTCCCACCAATGTTTGACACGGGGGAGAGCCTTAAGGAGTGCGAAGGTGATCTTTTCCCTGTCGGAGAAATTATGAACAAAGAAATAACCTTATAGTAGATTTAACCATTTTTCTAGGGCATCCACATCTATATGTGCTTCAAATATGGGAATATCAAAATCAACTTGTACCTTGAAAGGTGAGGTGCTTCTAAAGTGGTCGCTTGATGAAGACGCTCCTGTTGTTATCGACAGGTGTTGAAGGATGTGGGAAAAATTCTCCATCATTTCATCCATCTATCGTGTGAGAGATTGCTCAAGAAACATATTGATAGAATCGTCTGCTTTGTCATTTTTCTTTTCTTCCGCCATGGAGGGTTTCTTGGGCATGCAAGAGCGATTCTCCTCAAGAGAGACAAGCTCAAGACCCAACTTGCTATACTCAGACCTCATCAGGGACATGCAATGAAAAACGATCAAGAGCAGCCTGCTCTGATACCACTGATTCAGATTATTTTTGAGAAGGAAACAAAATAAATACACATAAATATTACCAGAAACAGAGAAATACAGTAATACATGATTTCTATTAATGAAATAAATGTACAAAGACTATAAAAATACAGAGTGAAAGACTGGCTAGAATGGTGGAATCTTATCTATGAGAAGAGATGCGATAGCTACTCGCATTCACAAGAAGATGATTGTTACAATGAGGCTCCAAAGGCCTTTTTAACATAAGTAAAATCCAAAACCCTAACCCCAGAATATGAAAATCCAAAAGGTTTGCGAGCCCTGATGGGAGTAGTTGATACATCAACTTCCCGAAAGAATAACTTTTGCATACGATCTCCGTTTGGGGCGCTCGATACACTGTTGGAAAGGTATAACTGAGAAGAAGGATTTTCGACTGGCCCAAGTCAATGCCTTTGGTAGTCACTTGGGAACCAAATCCCCAAAAAATGTCATTTAGGACCTCAAAACGACCCCGAAAGTTTGGAACTTGAAAAAATAGCGAAAAAATTCCAAGATGAAAGATTGTTTTTCGAGCCCATGAAATAGGTGGGTGGCCACTGGTATCCACTTGGATCACTATTCCATAACCACTATGATGATGATGATTATGATGATGATGATTAACATCCACTAAGACCTAATTGGTCTATCGGACCTTAAGACAGTAAGTGATTACTTGTGATTCTTTAGAATTTTGTTTCTGTCCTCCAAAAGCATTAAGAGAAGATTTACAAGATCACCATACTTTTGTTGAGTTAAGAGGTTAGGAAGGTTGTTAGTGATGCAGGAGCATCTCTCGACGTCAGCTAGCCAGCCAGCCAGCCACGTTAGCAAATTCAAATCGCGCGTTGAAGGGAGAGGCGCAGTCCTCATTTAAACCTGAATTCAATGTAATTAAATGTCTAAGCTGGTGAGCTGTAGAGCCGTGCCTTTGTGCAGGCTGTAGATAAGATTGGCCATTAATGTTTTTATGGCTAATATCTAGATCCGATAGCAGACTAGATAGCCCATTCAATGTAATTGAATAGGGTAGGTAGGTTGGAGGGAAGAGCTCGAAGAGCCCCCTCAGGTAAAAGAGATTTGGTATCTCATTTTGTGTAAGAAGTTGAGATCGAGGATAGAGTCTGCGTGTAGAGAGCAGAAGAGAAGAGCCAATACCTTGTTAGAGGCCATGCTCAGGAACACATTGTAAATACAGGCGTTTGCCATTTTTAATATAAACAGAAGCAGTTTTTCCTGCATGAATTCTGTATTATGTGAATGTCTGTGTGTTCTTTATACGCTGTGAATGTATGCTAGGCATTTGCAGGTTGTTTTGATTTCAGGTGAAGGTCTTTGAGGTTTCATTCCAGGAGGGCATGACAGAGTACTGCGGTCTTTGAATACCGGTGCATTGAAGCACTTCTGAATTCTGCGGGTTCAGACAAAGACGTGCTGCGGCACAAGAGTTGGAATCAACAACTCGGTGAAGACCTCAAGGTTGCTAAATACCTTGGAGGAAAGGCTGTGTAGGAGAGACATAGTTGCAGACAGAACTTAGCTGTGAGTTCTTTAAAGCTCTGCCAAGTGGGCATTGAGCACAGGCACAAGGTGCAGTTGGAAGAACTCTACTGTGAGTTCAGGAAGAAACAGAATCACTGAGGATTCTAAGAGCTCTGCCAAGTGGGCATTGAGTAGGTGCAAGGGGTGCACAGAGGAAGGAATCTGCTGTGATTTCAAAGAAGAACCAGAATCATTGAGGATTCTGAGAGCTCTACCAAGTGGGCATCGAGCGAGTGCATAGGTGCACAGGAGAAGAGGACAGAACTGTTGGATGTTCCGGGAGAAGATACTCTGCCAGGAGGGAATTGAGTCAGTGTGCAGACAAGCACAGAAGAGAAGAGAACTCTTTGAGTTCTATAATTGAGGGAAGAATCCACAGAGGGATCTCCACAGGGTTGCTGAACACCCTGAAAGACTCAGCAAGAAGTTGCTTGAGTAGAAGGATAGCCAGGAGAGCATCAAATTATCCATCTGTGGGAGAAAGGAACAAGAATGATTTTTTGTGGAGGTCGAAGCTACAAGAAAGCTCAGGAGAGACAGCACTGAGTGTGCATGTGAAGACTCTGCAGAGGCACATAAGTCAAAAGAATCCCTTGGGGATTCAAGAGCAAAGCTCATGAGGAACAACGTTTTCATACGCACAACGGAGCTCAAGATAAAGGAGTTCACAGAAGAGAAAGGGAGAAAAGTTTGAGGCCTTTGGCTTTTGAAATTCTTCCAAGTCCGGGAAGAAGAAAGTGCACAGAAGCTCAGGAGGATCACAACAGCCATTGGATCGGTGGAGAAAAGAGATATGGACCGTTGGTTTCTACGTCCAGGAGAAGCTCAGGAGAAGTGCACAGAAGGGATAGATCGTGAGCCGTTGGATCTCATTCAGAAATCCCATCAGCCGTCAGATCGGACAGAAGGTGCACGGGGTTTAACCCTTCTCACGCTAGGCAGAAGTCTCGACAGTCATTGGGATATCGACGTTTGTGAAATTGGGAGTCTCGAGGATAGGAGATCGGGGATTTCCATAGTAAAAGTCCCAGGAGCGATCTGGACCGTCCGTTTGTGGATACACGTGGTGGAGATCGAGGCGTCGGGAGTCGGGATATCGACATTCTTGTGGACAGGATATCGAGTAAGTCCACCTTGAAAAACCCAACACAAATCTGGGCCTTCCATCTGAGAGAGGACGCATGTCACATGATCGTCCATTCTGGAGATCTGGGCACTAGACATCAGGATATCGACGCTCGAGAAATCGGAGTTCCTGAGGTCGTGAAAATTGGGACATCAGAAGTCTCGAAAAAACGAAGAGAAATCTGAACCGTCCATCTTGAGGGGACGCGTGGCAGCAATCGGAGCCATCGGGGAAAGTCCCAACAGGAAGTCGTCTATCAACATTTGGGTCATCGGGATATCGAGAATCCTGGTGACAAGGTGTTTATGCATTTCGGAATCGCGAAGTCTGAAACCCCGACAAGGAGAAAAGTGCCATTGTGGGCCAGCTGTCATCATATCAGAGAAGTGGGAAGTGTCGTTTAAGGGGCCAGCTGTCAGAATCACGAAGAATCAGGATTCGAGGAATCAAGAATCCCGTGGGCCAATGCATTGTAGCATTGAAAAGCTCGAAACCCCGATGGGAGACAAGACTGTGGTCACGGGGATAGTGGTCATGTGGGCCAGGATCTTAGCCTAGAGGGCTAACAGGAGTTGGAGTACATTGGGATTTTGAAGTCCAAAACCCTAACGAAAGGAATATAAGGCTACGGTCTTATGAATTAGCAGTCACATGGACCAAGGCATAGCTAGGAATGGATAATGCATAAAGGGCACGTATCGGTGAAATTGCTCATCGGAGATCGGGGATTCAAGAGGACAGGAACTCTTGATGTCGGGGATCATAAAACCCTGAGACCCGAAACTGAGTCGGGGAAGATCACGGTTGAGTGCAGAGAGCCGTGAGGAATTAGAAGGACCTGTGGATCAGGTTTTTCACAGAGATTCCATTGGGAGTCCAAGGAGCTGCTTCGGCTCAAAGGTGAACTTTGAACAATCCTTGAAGACCGGGAGGTTAGGCACAAAGACCCGATCCTGAGAGCGGGTGAGTAGAGGTGACTCTCGCCTCCATCAAGTGGTATCAGAGCTTGATTCTTGTCTGTAAATCTCAGGCAGGAAGAGGTAGGAAGAGGTAAAGAGCACTTTGATACACATCAAGTGGTATCAGAGTGGGGAATTCACTTGTAGATTTCAAGTGAAGTGAGAAGGCAAAGGAAGACAGAGTGCTGAAGACTCTGTGGCGATTGTTCGTAGGTAGGAAGCAATCAAGAAGACAGTCAGGGGGACTGGAGGATGAAGCTGGTAACACTCTTGGTGCAGAGTGACAACAACAGGTTTGCTAGGAAAGCAGATAGGGACAACACCATGGTTACTGAAGACCATAGGCATGCTGGGAGGAAGAGCAAGGCAGAAAAGATTGCAGAAATGGATAAAGAGCTCGCTAAATTAAAGGCAGATATAGAGAAGCTCAAATTGAAGATGCGGCAGGATAAGAAGTCGAGATGGGTATATGAATGGCCCATGAAGAATCCAAAATCAAAATGGCCAGTCAAGGAGTTGATGGTCAGAGGGCAGCACAAGCTGTTAAAAAGATGGTTGAGGTATGCTGAAAACCTCAATGGACCAGAAGAAGAAGTGGTTCAGATATGTGAACCAGAAATTGGGAGAGATCTCAGTGAAATGGGATCAGTTGAGGATCTCAAGAACTGCCAGGAGGGCAGAGAAGAAATTCCAGTTTTCCAGGTGGGCAATGAGTTGAGATCACTGCAGGATCTCAGAGACTGTCATGAGGATAGCTAGGGAGTTTCACATTGCCAGCTGGGCAATGAAATGAGGTCACTGTGGGATCTCGAAGACTGCCAGGAGGGCAGCGGAAGAATCTCAGATTGCTAGGTGGGCAGAGATGAGAATTTGAGACTATCTGAAGGTCTCATGGACTTAGAGATGAGTTCAATTCAGCAGGGGTTGTTGATGAAGATGGGATCGGTTGATCTCATAGTCTGCCAGGAGAGCAGCGGAAGCATCCCATATTGCCAGGTGGGCAGGGATGAGCAAGTGAGTTTTGATCAGCCCGAGAAGATGACAAAGCAGATGAGACTATCGGAGGGTCTCATAAATTCAGAAATGAATTTAGATCAGTAGATGCAACTGATAGAGGAGGAGGATATGAGGGATCTTCTGATGATTGGAGGAATTCAGATATTCCTACCACTTAGCCCAGAGGAGGTGGGAGTCTGTGTTGCAGATGATGCAGCAGCAGCAGAAGAACAGTCAGCTGTGACTGTCAGGAAAGAAGGGGAATTGGAGCAGACTTTGGAAGCTGCCCAAACAGAAAAAGAAAATGAGCATTTGGAGAAATGTCTCAACATATTCAGCTAGGAATATGAGGAAGCTATAGCACTGGATCTGACAACAAAAGAAGCAGAAGGAGAAGACGAGCATTCCGAGGAATGGCTCAATATTTTCAGCCAGGAAGCTGAAAAGACTGCAACATGGGAGCTTGCAGCAGAAGAAGAAGAGGCAGACAACATTTGTTTTGCTGATCTGTGGGAACAGATAGAATCCCTGGAAGAGAGGGTGAAAGTGCAGGGAGTGCACATCCAACAGGTAAAGTTGGAAGTTGATGAAGAAGGCATGGGAGATCCTAAGAATCTGCCCATGTGCCAAAAAATTTTGTAGCTGAGGAGACTGCATGAATAGAGCCAACCACTGGAGTAGCTGGATGAAGTGATCGAAGAGATCAGAAGGCTGATGTTCGGGTCAGCAGAAACTGCCAGTGAGGAGAGGATGAGCAGAAGAGGAGTAGCAGCAGCAATAGCGCAGAAGCAGCAGCAGTAGCAAGATGGAGCAGATGAACAACTCCAGAGGATGATTTGGGATCCAGGAGGATTTCAATATCAGAGATGGGAAGCTCATGAGAAGGATCTCATGAATTTTGCAGCTGAGGAGTTTGATGCAGGAGCATCTCTCCACGTCAGCCAGCCAGCCAACCAACCACGTTAGCGAATTCAAATCATGCGTTGAAGGGAGAGGCGCAGTCCTCATTTAAACCTGAATTCAATGTAATTAAATGTCTAAGCTGGTGAGCTGTAGAGCCATGCCTTTGTGCAGGCTGTAGATAAGATTGGCCATTAATGTTTGTATGGCTGAGATCTAGATCCGATAGCGGATTAGATAGCCCATTCAATGTAATTGAATAGGGTAGGTAGGTTGGAGGGAAGAGCTTGAAGAGCCCCCTGAGGTAAAAGAGATTTGGTATCTCATTTTGTGTAAGAAGTTGAGATAGAGGATAGATTCTGCGTGTAGAAAGTAGAAGAGAAGAGCCGAGACCTTGTTACAGGCCGTGCTCAGGAACACATTGTAAATACAGGCGTTTGCCATTTTTAATATAAACAGAAGCAGTTTTTCCTACATGAATTCTGTATTATGGGAATGCTTGTGAGTGTTCTTTATACGCTGTGAATGTATGCTAGGCATTTGCAGGTTGTTTTGATTTCAGGTGAAGGTCTTTGAGGTTTCATGCCAGGAGGGCATGATAGAGTACTGCAGTCTCTGAATATCGGTGCATTGAAGCACCTCTAAATTTTGCGGGTTTAGACAATGACGTGCTGCGGCACAAGAGTTGGAATCAACAACTTAGTGAAGACCTCAAGGTTGCTGAATACCTTGGAGGCAAGGCTGTGTAGGAGAGACACAGTTGCAGACAGAAATTAGCTGCGAGTTCTATAAATCTCTACCAAGTGGGCATTGAGCACAGGCACAAGGTGCATTTGGAAGAACTCTGCTGTGATTTCAGGAAGAAACATAATCACTGAGGATTCTGAGAGCTCTGCCAGGTGGGCATTGAGTAGGTGCAAGGGGTGAACAGAGAAAGGACTCTGCTGTGAGTTCAGAGAAGAACCAGAATCACTGAGGATTCTGAGAGCTCTGCTAGGTGGGCATCGAGCAAGTGCATAGGTGCATAGGAGAAGAGGACAGAACTGTTGGATTTTCTAGGAGAAGATACTCTGCCAAGAGGGCATTGAGTCAGTGTGTAGACAGGCATAGAAGAGAAGAGAACTCTTTGAGTTCTATAATTGAGAGAAGAATCCACAGAGGGATCTCCATAGGGTTGCTTAACACCCTGAAAGACTCAACAAGAAGATGCTTGAGTAGAAGGATAGCCAGGAGGGCATCCAATTCTCCATCTATGGGAGAAAGGAACAAGAACAAGTTTCTGTGGAGGTCGAAGCTACAGGAAATCTCAGGAGAGACAACACTGAGTGTGCATGTGAAGACTCTGCAGAGGCGCAGAAGTCAAAATAATCCCTTGGGGATTCAAGAGAAAAGATTAGGAGGAACAACGTTTTCATATGCACAGCAGAGCTCAAGATAAAGGAGTTCACAGAAGAGAAAGGGAGAAAAGGTTGAGGTCTTTGGCTTTTGAAATTATTCCAAGTCCGAGAAGAAGAAAGTGCGCAGAAGCTCAGGAGGAGCACAACAACCATCGGATCAACGGAGAAAAGAGATCTGGACCGTTGGTTTCTATGTCTAGGAGAAGCTCAGGAGAAGTGCACAGAAGGGAGAGATCGTGAGCCGTTGGATCTCATTCAGAAATCCCATCAGCCATCAGATCGAACAGAAGGTGCACGAGGTTTAACCCTTCTCACGCCAGGCAGAAGTCCCGACAGTCATCGGGATATCGGCGTTCGTGAAATCAGGAGTCTCGAGGATAGGATATCGAGGATTTCCATAGTAAAAGTCCCGGGAGAGATCTGGACCGTCCATTTGTGGATACACGTGGCGGAGATCGAGGTGTCGGGAGTCAGGATATCGGCATTCCTGTGGATAGGAGATCGGGTAAGTCCACCTTGAAAACCCCAATACAAATCTGGGTCGTCCATCTGAGAGAGGATGCATGTCACGTGATTGTCCATTCCGGAGATCCAGGCACTAGACATCGGGATATCGATGCTTGGGAAATCGGAGTTCCTGAGGTCGTGAAAATCGGGACATCATAAGTCTTGAAAATGTGAGGAGAAATCTGAACCATCCATCTTGAGGGGACACGTGGCAACAATCGTATCCATCGGGGAAAGTCCCGACAGGAAGTCGTCTATCGGCATTTGGGTCATCGGGATATCGGGAATCCTGGTGACAAGGTGTTTATGCATTTTGGAATCGCGAAGTCCGAAACCCCGACAAGGAGAAAAGTGCCATTGTGGGCCAGCTGTCAGCATATTGGAGAAGTGGGAAGTGCCATTTAAGGGGCCAGCTGTCAGAATCATGAAGAATTGGGATTCGAGGAATCGGGAATCCCGTGGGCCAATGCATTGCGGCATTGAAAAGCTCGAAACCCCGACAAGAGACAAGACTGTGGTCACGGGGATAGTGGTCATGTGGGTGAGGAGCTTATCCTGGAGGGATAACGCATAAAGGGCATAGCCAGGAAGGGCTAATGCATAAAGGGCACGTATCGGTGAAATTTCTCATAAGAGATCGGGGATTCAAGAGGATAGGAACTCTTAACGTCGGGGATCATGAAACCCCGAGACCTGAAACTGAGTCGGGGAAGATCACGGTTGAGTGCAGAGAGCCGTGAGGAATTAGAAGGACCTGTGGATCAGGTTTTCATCAGGGATTCCAGTAGGGAATCAAAAGAGCCAATTCGGCTCGCATGAGGAATTTAGATCGATCCTGAGAGCGGGTGAGTAGAGGTGACTCTCGCCCACATTAGGTAGTGTGATCAATATTTTGAAAATGAGAGCTAACATGGCTATAGGCTGGAAAATCTAAGAGAAAGTGATTTTCATATTCAACCTTCTTAGTGTCACAAAGGTGACACACTCTTTCATCCCATGGTGTTTTAGGAATTGACCAACGCCCAGTTTCACTATGGAGCTTGTGAGAATTTGTTCTTATCTTAGCAATGCTTATTTTTTTCTTTACACTTGGAAAAACAGATAGAAAATTTATATCTTCTAGATTAGGGTTGATTACATATTTATAATACCTTAATTTTATTTTTTCCTCTAACTCTTTATCACACCACATTTTTTCCTTAAATTTTGATTTGACATTTTTTTTAATAGTATCTTTATTCTGCAAAATGGTTTCTTACATGATTCCCCAATAGTTTATCCAAGATCAGGCGTCTTTATGCCATCCTTGCTTGAGTCGATGGTGGTTATGACTTGATTTTGAAGCAATTTTAGGTAGCCTCTTGTCTTCCATGTTGTTTAACTTGTTCTTATACATTAGGTAATTTTGGCAGCAATAACACAATTGTTATTTTTATTAAATAATCTACATAGCTACCTACATAGAGTCATGAAATTTCATTACTCTTCATGAACAGTTTTCGAGATGACAGTTGCAAATCGTCACTTCTCCCTATTGTCTTTTCGAATTTTGTTTTCATGACTGTAAGCATGAAAACTCATAGCTGGAATTCATACTTGATTTCATTCTTTTTTATTAAAGGGTTAATGTTCATATGGTCTATTGTCGAATTGTCCTATTTCGCTATGAACATGGTTGTTTCCTAGTTATAATCTCTTGGTCTTAAAAACGCCTTGGTTACATGAGTATAAAACCTCCACTCATTTAGCATTCGACTAATGTCAATGGGATTTTGATTTATAAAATTTTTAATGGTTCAATTGTTTATTTGATACATTAAATCCTGGTGGTCAAGTCGTGGATATGCATACTATTGTTTTCAACTATTATGATCATTGTGCGTACCATTGTGCCAAGGTGTGATTCCAAGTACAATGTGGTATTATAGTTTTTCATGGCCTCAGTCTACATGACCTCTCTCGCACACATGGTAATTAACGCTCCTGCCTACCATTTCGAGCTGTCTTTGCATTGCATTGAGGAAACTTGGGGCGATGGATCTGTGTTTTTTCTATCAAACCCTACCTCCAAATCCCATGTTGATTCCCTGTTGTTAGCTATGGCTCCTTTGGTGAGGATTGAGCCCAATGACATCTAGACATTGTTATCATTTGACAATGCCAGAGATGACTTAGAAAGGAATGAATGGCGTGTGTTTGTTGAAAATTTCGAGGGTTTTAATCTAAGAGTTGCTCAAGAATTGGCGTTGACATTCGATGGTTGGAGAGAAAAAATAGGAGACGTCCACCTTGAGTTAAATGAATATTTTATAAGCCAAGCCACTGGTCTACCAGCTGTGGGACAAAAAATGGTTCAAAAACTCTAAGGTTGAAGAGGTTCCTTGGTCATTGTTGTTCACCTCAAGGAGAATTACCAGCTGTGACCGAGGTATGCCTGTCTCAGCTTTAAAACCTAGATGGCATGATCTGTTAGCTATTGTGAAATAGTTCATTATCTGTGAGGGGAGATATGGGTTGGTTTTCTTGTATCACTTGCGATTCCTTATGATTTTTATCGATTTCCCCCTGAACATGCCCTATTTTCTCCTTTGAAGTCTATACAAAATGGAAAAGCGGTTTAAAAGGCAGAAGTCTGATTCTAGTCTATTCCACCATTGTTTAATCAAGATTATCATTATACATCAGTTGAAATTAAACAATGATTGTTGGGATGCTTTTCTGTTACGAAATGGTTTTGGTAGCAGTGAGTTGGAACAAGTTGACAAGCCTTTCGTCACAGAAACCCTCGTGAAACATACCATCCCTCCTCCTTCTCTCTTGCCCTGTGATCCTATTCCTAATTTGGAACCCTCAACCTATCCTGACACTACTTAACCCGACACTCTACCAGACTCGTATCCTAAGGGTGGTGTTAAGACTGTTAAAAAATCCACAAGGAAGAAGTGTAAAGGCAACGTTGATATCAATTATAAGAGTAAAAGGGCCACTCGTTGGGTTTCATGATGTG